>BMAV01017146.1:27797-54749 GCA_019973955.1 Trichonephila inaurata madagascariensis | reverse complement strand
TTTAAAAATTAAAGTTTTAAATATAAAATAAAAATTCAGTTGGTTATGTATTTTATTCTTAAAATTAGAGATTTCTGTTTCATAATCTCATTTCATTGCCCAGCAAGTTAAGTCACTAATTTTATTTTGCTTTACCTGTTCTAAGAGAAAGTGAAATATCCATCTTTATTTATTTGTTGACTAAGTTATGAGATAGGTGTCTATGAGCATCTTAAATAACTTATTTTTGCGATATAGAAATAAGTATCTTAAATGTACAGAAAATAAAAAAAAACCTTGTTCCATCGCATTCAACAATGTTCACCGTTGCATATCTTTGTTACTGCAAAAAAATGTAATAAATTCAATGTGAATTGGCTGTTAAATTTAATTGTGCATGATCATTTTAGTGATTAAAAAGAATCAGGTGCTTATAGTAATATAAAGTATATTAATTTATTGATTTAAATTTAAGTTAACAATTTTTTTATAATCTTATTTTTAAAGTTAATATAATTTTATATGAAAGTCAAATAACTTTGGAGAATTCCTAATTTTTCTTTCATCACTGAACTAATCCTTAAACCTGTTTCTGCCATGAGTTTGATATTTGGAGTTTATTAATAATAATAAAAGTATAAGATGATACAAATATCACATTGTCAAGCATATCCACACATACTCAAACGTGTTTTATTTTTAAAATAAATTTTTCAAGGGGTCATTCTTGTTTTTAGTTTAAAATTATCTTATGTACTGTATTTGATGTATTAATTTCATATTCTGAAGACTTTTTAAAAAATAACATTTAATGTGTTCAACACTTTTTGTTTAAAAAAAACTGAGAATTTTGTTTGGAACAAATAATTGTATTTTGTTAACTTTTTTTATTATTCATAGAGATAATTTTGTTGAAATAAACTTTTTAGTTATGTTAGTTTTATTAGATACAAATAATTTTATTCATTTAAGGGTATTCCTGTCATGGAAAAACATTTTAAAATTCATGGTGTTTTAATTTAAAGTAAATTTATCCACATATGTAAAATTTTAAAGGATTTAAAAAGTTTATATATTAATTTTGTTTCAAATATTCCTTGTGTTATATTTTGTAAATGCAGAAAATATTTCTTGAAGTATTTATAGTTTATATAAGCATTAATACTCTTTTTTATTTATTTATTATTTTTATTTATTAGGCCCTCAACCATCCTCCTCCACAGAACTGACCTCCCCTATTCCTGTGGCCTCCAGGGGTAATAAATTTTTATTATATCTTTCTTTTTGATTTTCAATTGAATCATATTTTGCTTGTCATTTCACTCGCATGATATTATTTAGTCAATTCGAAAAATTGATATCTAAAGTTCAGTTGATAATGTATTTAAATCTTAAAACTCAAGATTTCTGTTTCATAATCTTGTTTCATTTCCTTGCAAGTTAAGTCATTAATTTTATTTTACATGCTCATAGACAAAGTGAAATAAAACTTCTGTATTTGTTGGCTAAGTTATGAGTTAGGTTTCTGAACATTTTAAATAACATGTTACAAGCCCTCTGGTTGAGAAGCATGTCATTTCTTTTCATTTAGAAGCTGAAAAGCATGTGTAATTATTGATTAGCTTATTTTTAAGGTATCTTTTATATTTCCTAAAGCTTTCTTTAATTTAGTGTATGTTTACATTGTTTAAAAGTGAGTAATTATACAGTCCTAATTGTTTATTATCTATGTTTGGAGAAATTTTGTATTTTGGTGAATGCCAACGTTTTTCATAATAACTGGCATGAGAATATAAAATAAATTAAGTCAGAGTAATGTAGTAAGCTTGTATTCTTTTATCTTAAGAAAACCACCCAATTATTAATATTTAGAGGGGTAACGACTAAATGAAACAAAATTCAGATAGAGCCTCCCTCTTTTACGAAGAAACCTGAAGTGTACTGTATGCAATGCTCTTATGTTTCGGAATCATATATTCAAATTGTAATCGCAGATGAAAAAATGTGAAAATATAGTATATACTTCAAGAACTACAACTCTTTAAATTCATTTCTTTTTAATAAATAATATTTTGGTCTATGTAGAAGCTTAATTTTTCTATTCTCATATCTTTTTATTTATATTTTTATAACTTATCTTTTTTTTTATCCGGCATCTAACACACATCCTTGAGTTTCAATCTTATTTTTTGTGTTGAAAGTGTGCCTTATATGCTGGATTTAATAGTAATTCTTGATTCAATTGATGAACAACTTCCTTGTTAGGTCAGTCAAAAATAATACCTTTTCAGCTACAGTTTAAGCTTCTTTTAAGTATGAACTCATAACTGAAATAAAGAAAAACAATGTTTGAAACATGCTAATGCTGAGCCAGAGTATCTTAAATGTAAATTGAAATTTTTGGTTGTGTGACCGAAAAGTATGCATATTAAAAAAATACTTAGGAGAAAGGAGGAAATTTAAGAACCATTGCTTTTTTGTTTTAAACAGTAAATATGCATTTCAAACACTGATATTATTTTGTCTGAGCAATATGTTATTGTTTTAATATCTAAAATTTAGCATATGGAAACATTTGAAAAGAAAAAAAAAGGAAAAAATGCTCTGATAAGTAAAATGTATTGTTCTGCTAATATATAATTGCTTATTATTATTATTTTTTTAAATATGGTGTGTTAAGTAAATATGGGAAAATGTTTTTGCTCTAGTATTTAAGGAAATAATTTTTTTTAGGGGTCAAGAGGAGGATAGCACTAGTGCCTGTGGGAGGTCCACCCAAGAGGCCAAAAAGTGAGTTAATTTGCTCATTTCTTAATTCTAAAAAAATAGAATAATATTAATGATTTTTTTAAAATTCATTTTAAAATCATTCATATTTTATGTGTACAATAAAAAAATATGGAACTAGTTTGATATCGGGGGTAATGGCGCCAAGTGCTGCTTGTTGCTGGAATGGAATCCAATATGGCGACCTAGCGTTAATTTAATGATACACAATAATTTTAAAGAATTGTTTTGAAATACATTGAAATGTATTTCAAATGAAGGATATAGGAAGAGATTGAGAATAACCTCTATCAATAAATAAATAATGAATATCAATATTATGTAATAAAAAGTAACATGTACTAATAATAGTATTATAAGCAGCATATAATAATCTTATAATATTATTTTATCATAATTATATATAATATTCATATCGTACGATTTAATAACAGTTATTAGAAATAATAATCATATAATATAATTTAATAGTAATTATAAAAAAGAATAATCGTCGTATTGTAAAAAAATAAAAATAATGCATAAGATTACTCGTATTACATAATTATAAATAACATCATAATTATAAATAAATAACATAAGAATAGCTATAAAGAAACAAAGATAGTTATAAATAACATAATAATTATAAATAAATAACAAAATATGTAATAATATTTATAAATAAATATTAAAAGAAGCAATTATAAATAACGAATATTATACGATTATTACACATAGTAATAATTGCATTTTTGTATTACATTATGAATAACATAATTACATAATATATGTTAAAATTAAGTAAGAATATCAATTACAAAAGTACTGAAAGTTTGCAATATAAAACTTGCTCTGCAAGTTCCTTCGAATTTCATCGAACAAAGAACGTAAAAAAAACATTTTTTAAACGTAAAATAAACGATTTATAGCAATAATTAAAAGCACAACACTTATTCTTTTAAGAAAAAAATATTTTAGTACTCACTCATTTTAGAAATATCCATATTCGAAAATAAACAGAAGACGCAAACAATAGAACAATTACACTGAAAATGGTTAAATTTTTAAAGAAATCAATTAAAATCGTCTGAAATTAATAGGGTTACCACAGGAAAAAACCAATAAAAGTTATCTCTAATATACATTATCCCCATGGCAACCACATCGACAGACGATAAAAATATTAAGGTAACCATATTGTAATGTTATCGCCCATCTTGGCGAATATAAACAACAATTTGGCGCTATTACCCCTGATATCAAACTAGCACCAAAAATAAAACAGACGAACTTTGCATGTATTTCAATCCAATTTTTTTAAAAAGATTTTTTCTTTCTGTTTTGTTAGAAATATTTGTGTTATTTTGCTATGCTTGCTTTTTGATATAGTATCGCTTTTTTGTATTAAAAAAAGTTATAATGTTCTCTCTTACAAAATTGAATGAAATTTCCATTGCAGTTAGCTAAAAATAGTCTGTTTAAGTTGCAATTTTTAATGAACTGCTAATCTTCAGGTGGTCACCCCAAAATGTCCTGCGGTCCGCCGACCTATCACAATCAACTTAATGTTCACCCTTGCATTGAATATTTGTTATTGCAAAAATATAATATATTAAATGTGGATTAAGTTATTAATTTAAATTTAACATTTTCATAATTTAATTTTTAAAATTAACCCTTTATCTACTGCATTATGATTTACTGTAATTTTTTTCATGCAATATTTTTTTTTTAATCACTAAGTTGAAAATTAAGGAATGTACGTAAAAAAAATGCTCAAATTTGGAAAATTTATTCCATTTGAGCTAATTTATTAATTAAAGATATTCAAGTGTAAAGTTAATTATATGCACTGTTCACTTAAAATAAATAGTCAAATCATTTTCTAAGGTCTTCATTAACATACCAAAAAAATAAATAATACACTTACCTTTTGACATTAACTATTTTTTTGGAACAAAAATTACAATCTTCGCGATCGTTGAAAACGTTGTCAGCTGAAAACGTAATTTCTTCTATAAAACTATTTGCCTTACCCGCTAAAATACTCATCATAAAACCTGTGCTGCCATATATCTTGGAAGAGTGAACTTCGAAGAAAATTTCTGTTAAGTATCGTCAGAGTATTCATAAAAATGGTTATTTTGTGTAATTTTAAATTGAGTGGTACTTATAAGTACCGTTGGTAGATAAAGGGTTAATATAATTGTTTATGAATATCAAATAACTTTGCAGAGTCCCTAATTTTTCTTTCTTCACAGAATTCACCTGTTTATACCATGAGTTTGATATTTGTAGTTTATTAATACTAACAACATAAGATGATACAAATATGACATACTCGCAACAATCCACACGTACTCAAACATTTTATTTTTAAGATTTTAAAGTGGTCGTAAAAAATTGGTGTTTTTAGTTTGAACTTATCTGATGTGTTGTATTTAGTATATTAATTTTTTTGTTCTGAAGATTTTTTTAATGTTGAAAAAAAATACAAAAATCTGAGAATTTTGTCTGCAACAAAATGTTGTATCTTGTTAACTTTTTAAATAATTTATTGAGATAATTATGTGGAGATAAACTTTTCTGAGTTATGTAATATTATTAGATACAAATATTTATATTCATTTAAGGGTATTTCTACAATGGTGAAACTTGTTAAAACAAATAATATTTTAATTTAAAATGAATTTTTCGGAACGTATAAAATATTAAATGATTTAAAAAGTGTATATTTTGTTTCAAATTATTCCTAGGTGTTATATTTTGTTAACGCAGAAAATATTTCTTGAAGTTTTTATAATTTTATATAAGTATTAATACTCTGTTTTATTTATTGTTTTCTTTATTAGGGCCTCTTCCGTGCCCCACCACCGAACCGACCTCCCCCGGTCCTGTGGACATGTGGGGTAATGGATTTTTATCATTTTCGCTTGCCATTTCACTCATGTGATATTGCTGCTATCATGCGAGTAGCAACATCATGTGAGTGGTATGTGATACCTATTTAGTCTGTTGGAAAAATTTATAATAATAAAATAAAATTCAGTTGGTTATGTATTTTATTCTTAAAATTAGAGATTTCTGTTTCATAATCTCGTTTCATTGCCCAGCAAGTTAAGTCACTAATTTTATTTTGCTTTACCTGTTCTAAGAGAAAGTGAAATATCCATCTTTATTTGTTGACTAAGTTATGAGATAGGTGTCTATGAGCATCTTAAATAACTTATTTTTGCGATATAGAAATAAGTATCTTAATGTGCATAAACTAAAAAAAAAACCTATCCCATCGCATTCAACAATGTTCATCGTTGCATATCTTTGTTACTGCAAAAAAATGTAATACATTCAATGTGAATTGGCTGTTAAATTTAATTGTGCATGATCATTTTAGTGATTAAAAAGAATCAGGTGCTTATAGTAATATAAAGTATATTAAGTTATTGATTTAAATTTAAATTAACAATTTTTTTATAATCTTATTTTTAAAGTTAATATAATTTTATATGAAAGTCAAACAACTTTGGAGAATTCCTAATTTTTATTTCATCACTGAACTAATCCTTAAACCTGTTTCTGCCATGAGTTTGATATTTGGAGTTTATTAAGAATAATAAAAACATAAGATGATACAAATATCGCATAGTCAAACATATCCACACATACTCAAACACATTTTATTTTTAAAATAAATTTTTCAAGTGGCCATTCTTGTTTTTAGTTTAAAATTATCTTATGTACTGTATTTGATATATTAATTTAATATTCTGAAGACTTTTTTAAAAATTATATTTAATGTATTGAACACTTTTTGTTAAGGGGAAAAAACACCTGAGAATTTTGCTTGTAACAAATAATTGTATCTTGTTAACTTTTTTTTATTATTCATTGAGATCATTTTATGGAAATAAACTTTTCAGTTATGTTAATTTTATCAGATACAAGTAATTATATTTATTTAATGGTATTTCTGCCATTTCAAAACTTTTTAAAATGCATGATGTTTTAATTTTAATTAATTTATCAAAACATATAAAATTTTAAATGAGTTAAAAAGTTTATATTAGTTTTGTTTCAAATATTCCTTGTGTTATATTTTGTAAATGCAGAAAATATTTCGTGAAGTTTTCATTTTTTATAGTTTATATAAGTATTAATACTCTTTTTATTTATTATTTTTTTACTAGGCCCTGAACCATCCTCCCCCATAGAACTGACCTCCCCTGTTCCTGTGGCCTCCAGGGGTAATGGATTTTTATCATATCTGTCTTTTTGATTTTAAATGGAATCATACGTTACTTGTCATTTCACTCACATGATATCACTTAGAAAAATTCACATATCTTAAAGTTCAATTGATTATGTATTTCAATCTTAAAATTTGAGATTTCTGTTTCATAATTCTGAATTTAACATATTTTTTAGAAAAATAATCCGCGTTTCATACTTGTTTACCTTGTACACGTGTGCATTGCAAATGGAATTTTAAAAAAGACACCAAAATAGTTTAGCTCAGAGGTATTCAACCTTTTTTCCCACCGGGCTGCATACATATGGCAAATATTTCATGCGGGCTGCAACGTGAGGATCAATGGAAAAGTCATCATAAGACCAAGGCAATATTGGGCAATTAAAATGGTGAAAATTGATCAAAATATTAAAACCTATTCTTGGCTTTTAATACTATATTAATCTCTATCACACAGATATAAAAACCTTTTTGGTTTTATGCATTTTTTACTGAGTTATGGGATAGTTTTGGTTCCTTTTTATCCATTATTAAGCCCTTAGTTTACATTCTACTATCATACAAACAAAGCTGCCATGCAGTTTGTTAATTTGATTTTTTTTCCATTCGACTTAAAGCCTTATTTTTATTTCAAATATTAATTTATCAAATGCAGAGTGGCATCAAAGAGGAGTTTTTATTGAATTCCAAACTGAAATCAGTATTATTTGTTTAAAATCAGTTTCACCTATTAAATGGTCAATACTCCAGTTCAGTTCCCTACTTCAATGTTATTTGTTATTATTAACCACTTCAGTTACAAATAGAAAAGAAAAATTGACAAAATACAAAATTGATCGATTTGATTGCGTGATTGATGGAAATTCCCACTAAATTTTGAATAAATTGCTCTTAAATAATTGAAATTTTTAGTGCAATGGGCCATGATCAGGCCATTCAAAAAAGCCCGGTGGGCCACAGGCTGCAGGTTGAGTATCGCTGGTTTAGCTGAAAAGACTAATTCTATGATGCAATTGATGAACAACTTCCTTGTAAGAAATGATTGGTCAGTTAAAAATAGTACCATTTCACGAATAGATTAAGATATTTTTGCGATTTTAAGTATTAGCTTTTCACCTCTCTGTGAAGAAAAGAGAAATACTGTTTGAAAATTGTTGATAAAGAGTCAGAGTATCTTACATGTAAATTGACATTTTTGGTTGTGACTGAAAAGTACACCTATTAAAATAAAAAATACGTTGCATTATATTAAGGATTAAAGAAAATACTGTGTTGCTTTTTTGTTTTGAACAGTATATATGTGTTTCAAACACTGATATTTTGTCTGAGCGGTATATTATTGTTTTAATATCTAAAATTTAGGATGTAGAAACATTTGAAAAAAAAAGTAAAAAATGCTGTGATAAGTAAAATTTTTTGTTCTGCTAAAATATAATTGCGTATTATTATTATTTGAATAAGGTGTATTAAGTAAATGAGGAGAAATGTTTTTGTGCTCTAGTATTTAGGAAAGTAATTTTTTTACAGGGGTCAAAAGGAGGATGGCACTAGTGCCTGAGGGAGGATCTCCGAAGAGGCCTAAAAGTGAGTTAATTTGCTCTTTTCTTTATTCTAAAACAACAACAACATTAATATTAATATAGTTTTTCATTTCATTAAAAAACCAGTAGACAAAATTTATATTTAATATTGAAATCCAAATTTTTTTTTAAGATCAGATTTTTTTTTAAAGTTTTGTAATAATATATGTGTAATTTTGCTATGTTTGCTTTTTGATATAATATTGCTTTTTTGTATTAAAAAAAGTTCAATGTATGCCAAGTAGTAACCAATAATGAGGTAATGGTTTGGGCCAAGTTTGAAGCCTCATAATCCAATTTTCAGCAGTTTTTCTCTCACAGTTCTTAGGAATACATTTACATTTTATATCAAAATCCCTGATTTCAAAATTTGTCGTGAATTAAGCTTTCTTTAGGGAAGTAAAACCCTGTACAATATGCTGTATTTATGTTAATTTGTTTATCTTGATTGTTCAGATTGCTTCGTATTTGCAATAGAATCTATTACATTCTCACTACCTTAGAAGTAACATATGGTACTTCAGCATCAATTTGGTGCATTTTGGTGTTTCCTTCAAAAGTAGTAATTTGTATTTCAGTAGAAGGCAGAAACAAAAACTTACAGTAATTCAAATATCATCCAACTGGACACTTCAAATTGTAACACATTACTGCGTTAAATGCACTAAAATGTGCTACACATTCTGTTTTCAACCCTTTTTCAACAATGATCTCTAATTGGTTTGAATAATGGAATATGTATTTCATTCGTTGAAAAAATAATCACTTACTGCACTACAATAACCTTGTGCTTGTCTTATCATTATTTTTCAAAAACATTCATAAATTTATTTACTTCACACAAAATCTACAAACAGATTTGAAATCAACATAAAAAAATCCATTAGAATTAATAACAATAGTTAATATAATGCGCTATATTCAAAGAAAAAAAATTAAATTTATTAAAATTATAATAATAAATTGGTGTGTTCATGACTTTTGGCCACCACTGTTTTTTTTTTAAAAAAACATTACTAGTTTCTAAAATTTGTACCCCTTAAATGTTACTTAAATTACTTTTACTGTTACTTGAAGTTATTAATGCTTTTAACACTGGCATAGCTAGATCTGAAGGGGGCCCTGTATCAAAATCCCTTTGGTGCACTTTTTTAGATATGGAGCCTTGATAGTGGGACTGTAGTTACACATGTTGGGACCCCTGTAACTTGGGGCCCCTTATCATTGATACAGTGGTAGCAACATCCTTGGCTTTTAATAACTTCATAAATTACTGATTTCAAAATGAATAACTATAATGGAGAATATCACAGTTGTAAGAGCCTTCTCAACTATCATTTTTGTTCTCTCATGCTTGGATTTGTTCATGTTAATTACTGCCTTCATTCAGGTCTGGGGAATATTGTTTGAAATGTGTAACATACCATCCTTTTTATAGTAAATGTTTGCTTATACTTTTCAAGGTAATGCTTTATTCATGAAAGTTTACTTATTGTAGTTTGAAACGCTTTTATAAAGAGAATTTATCTTTATTCTAGTATTCTTCATATGATTGGTAATTGTTGCATATCAGGCATGATTGTATATTCTACTTGTGTAATCATTTACAAATATATTTTAGATTACTTAAATCATGTCTGTCATTGACTAAATTATAAAGTTACAATTCTTAAGAGTTTATTCTGAGATTATTGACTTTTGCATATAGCCTCATTGTTGCTTATTTTTGTGGCCTCCTTATTGTTGCTTTATTCATGTATGAAGGGATATACTTAGCTTCTTAATGTTTATTTTTGTATCACCTGTTCAATATTATACTTCAAAATTTAGTTGTCTCAGTTCAGTGTTTTACATGATACTTTTCCCCAAATTTTGATCGTATGAAAAATTAATAAAGCCTGAGAATTTTGTCCATGGCAAAAAGTTTATTGAGTTAAATTTTTTTATTATTTTTTTAGATAATCTTGTAAAAATAAGCATTAAAATTATGTTAATTGTCAAATACAAATAATTATATTCATTTAAGGGTATTCCTGCCATGGTGAAACTTTTTGAAATCTGTAGTTCACATGATATTTCAAAATAAGTTTATCAAAACATGAAATTTTAAATTATTTTAAAAGTGTAGCCATGTATTAATTTTGTTTGCTTGGTATTATATTTTGATAATTCTGAAATTACTTCTTGAAGTTTTTATAATTTATATGATTATTAATACTTTTTATTCTTTTTCTTTCATAGAAAATGCCTCCCCTGGCCCTACTTCCCAGACTACCAGAGGTAATAGATTTTTGTTATATTTTTAATTTTGAGTTAAAATGGAATCATTTTTTGCTTGTCTTATAACTAATGTAATACTATCATAGCTAATATTATTATTTAGTCAATTAGAAAAATTTATATAAAACTAAAGTTCATTTGATTATGTATTTTAATCTTAACATTTGAGATTTGTGTTTCATAATCCTTGTTTCATTTCCTAGCAAATTAATTTGCTAATTTTTTCTTTTGCATATTCATAAACAAAGTGAAATATGCTGCTCTATTTGTTGGCTAAGTTATGAGCTAGGTGTCTGTGAACATGTTAAATAAATTAAATTTGTGAAATAGAAACAAGTACCCTGAAATAAGTTATGTGGAACAGATTATGATTTTAAGATTTGAACATTTGTGTTAAGATTCTATCTGAATTTCGTCTCATTCAGTCATTTCTCCTTGAAATATTAATAATTGTGTGGTTATCTTAAGATAAGGATATGAGCATATGTAGAAGCCTAATAGCATGCATAGTACAGTCACTGGAGCTAATATATTTGATGCACTTATGGAAGTTCTGAAGATGTATAATTTACCCCCGGAAATGTTGATTTGATTTGTCTTGCAACTGATAGTGTACCTATCATTACTGGTATTACAAAAAGGAGTTGTTGCAATATTCAAAGAAACATCCAAATAATAATTTTAAATATTTTTATGGTATTCACCAGCAAGTATTGTGCTCCAAAGTATTAAGTATCGGACATGTTTTAAAAGTTGTCCCAAAATTGTAAATTTTATTTGAGCACATAGGTTTACTTGTCAATTTGCTTAATTTCTGGAAGATATAGAATGTGAAAATACCATTTTACCGTATTATATGGAAGTTCAATGGCTTTTGAGTCGAGCAGTTTTAAAGCGATTCTTCAAATTGCTGAACGAAATCTTAAATTTCTTTGGATACAAAATTTTAAATATGCTGAATTAAAAGTTGGATAAAAGATCTGACTTTCTCAGTTTATATTATAAGTCATCTTAATCAACATCATCTTGAGCTTGAAGGCAAAAATCATGTTACAACTCTGTTTGGTTAAATATGTTTTCACAAAACAAAAGTTATTATTTTGGTGAAAACAAATAGAAAATGAAAATTTGTCTTACTTTAAAAGATTTAAATATCTATTGCGTAAATCTCTTAAATTAAAATTTACTGATTAGTCTTACCAAATTAAATTGTTATAGACGGAATTTGATAGAAGATTTTCTGATTTTATATGTTGTGCATTACGTTGTCATCTATTTTGCTTTTTCTTTATCTATCAGTATTGAAATTGTTGATAAAAACTTACGAATGGGAATAATTTAAACCCAATCTCTTTGTTGAAGCAAAAATGTATGGAAGTTGGAATTCCAGATTTTTGTAGGTATCTATTTGTTGATCGATTTCCTAAAATGTTATCATTGGCTATGCGTATCATGGCTACGTTTAAAAGCACCCATATATGCAAGTTACTATTTTCTTTAATGGAAACTAACAAAATCTCAAAAAAGGTCAAGATTAACCAATCGACATATATCATGAATTTTAAAAATTACATCGACTCAATATATTTCACTAAACTTTGGTTGTTTGCTTTGCAAAAAATGATAGCAAATCTTTTCTAAAAAGTAATCTTTACTATAAATTTATTTTTGTATTTTTTATAAAAAATTTAGGATATGTAGAATTTTTTAAAAAAATAGCTTTAAACATAAAAAAAAGTATGTATGTTTAATATACAATGCATTGTGCGCAACAATGATTCTAATAAATATGTAATCTAAATTTAATATAATCATTCTGAATCTCGTATTTTATTGATTTTTTGCACCCAACTTAATGTAAAACGGATAATGTGTTTTATGAGTTTGACACTACCTGCTTTAGAGGAATTGACCTCTCTTAATTTGAAATTTATGACTGCATTAGCATCTGATAAGAACATTGACAAAGTTGTCATTATTGAGATTTTTGGCCGCTTTTGGCAGTTTTTCCCCACTTTCATTGCCTGTAATGTCAACATGTGCTGGCAACCATTGGAGAAAGCAGACTTTATTTAACTCTTGTAATCTAAACAGGCAATAGCAAATCTTTTCAGAAATCCATGAACCTCTGTTTAAAATTGCTTGGTGGGCTGCTCTTGAGAAATAAGAAATGATTTAACCTACTGTAGAATAGGAAGAGTATCATAGATCAATAGCCTCAATTATCATCCGAAGTTACAAGTGAAGCAAAAGGCAATGGCACCAGAACTGATAACTCGTTGATTGGTTACATAACTTGGAGAGGTCATAAATACCCTCTAAACTCCATTCAAGAATGTTTCATCTGAAGAACTGTCTGTATAGGCAAACACAAAAGCATCTTTTGGATATTTATCAATAGTTTTGAGCCCTTTTGCCTTGATGACACTAGTAGGCTCACTCTAAGTACATGGATATAATGACTTGTTACAATTGTGCTGTTCTTAGGAAGCCCAGCAGTGAAAAGAGGTTCCTTATAAATAGATGATTTGTTGTGGTCGAGGCCAAGGGATGTACTAATTCCATTATCAAATTGTGTAGAAAATCTTTTTAATCTTGTGTTACTATTAAAATTTTGAAAGGTTCTGGCAGTATCTAGTATAAGACTTTCAGCCCTGTTTGTGAATTTGATCAAGTTACATCTTCTATTCTCTAGGCTCTCAAGGCCACACTCTTTTGCGACCTTTAAATTGTTAGCATAGGACACTGCCCTAACAATGTTCTTTGCAACTCTTGCCTTAACCCACTCTAGTTTCTCCAGTGTGGTCTTAGAAGTATGTGATCAGATGGAAGAGATATTCTATAACCGGTCTTATAAGCGAAGTTATACATTGTCTTCAAGGTCTTGGAACTAACTCTCCATTCTGTACCACAAAGAATGCATTAAATTTTATTGCTTTCCCAACTAATGAATTAATAGGGGTACAAAAATTTATATAACTTCAGTGAAAAATAATGACAATGTCATTGAAAAATAAAAAACTGTTATAAGCCTAATTATGTTAGAATCACATATTAGAGTTTGGTAAATGAATTGAGTCACTGAGGAAGATGTTAGCTGAGTCAAAGTGGTTTAAATAACCATTAAACAAATTTGGGCTTATATTGATTAAATTGGTTTGGTGGAAATTTTAATACGTTAATGAGTATTAATCTTATTCAACCAAATAATTTTTTTGTAATAAAATAAATTATATATGGCAGACATATTAAAATGTTTTGTATTTATAATATTTTATATATTTATTTTTGCTTTCCTAAATGCTCTATTCTTTTACTTTATTTTTAGATAATGATGCCAATCATCTGGAGACCGCGGAAAAATCTGCCTCAAGTGACAAAACTGGGAGGTCACATTGTTACAACTTGAGGCCCCGGTCAAAAGTTGATAAAGTTGTTATGGGACTCTCTTTGAACTGTCCTTCTATAACTGACAATAAAATCGAGACTCTTAAGTTGTCACAACCAAGTTGTTACAACTTAAGACCTCGACAAAAATTGTCAGTGAAGGTTGATCAAAAAAAAGATCACCTTCCAAAAAGTAGAAGGAGAGTTCAAAAGAAACTCATACAACAAACGGTCATCATATTTCTGGTAGTGAGACTTTAGAAAGTCTCAAAAATAATCGTATGATCTGTCCCTTGACATACCTTGATGATGCAAGAGACAGATCATACGAAATTCCTTGCTTTACTCCATTCCTCTAAACATGAGGGAAAAAATCAATATTCCTTTGGATTCAATGTTTTTTTAAATTTTGTTTAAATATTTATTTTTATTTTGTTTATATATTAAAATTATATCGTTTGTTTTTTATGTTTATTTATAAGTTCAACTCGGCCTTCAGGTTTTTTTAATAATTATTTATGTAAATTGATTGTGTGTGATTCAAAACATGATTATTATCTACTTACTACTAATATTATTACTACTAACTACAATTTATAAAAAATCTTTGATTTAACGGTTTTTGCAAATTTTTTGTTCGTATAACCTATATATATATTGCAGTAAAACAGTTTTTGTGTACTCAAAATACTACATAGAACTAACCATTTAATTTTTAAAAGAAAAGTTTTAAAATTTATCAAGGGATTTTAAAATGCTACTCTGCCTACAATAATTGATGTAAACACATGAAATTTGATTTACAAGTACGTCACTATGTTACTCTTTCCACAATTGTGTTTACCATTCACTCCCATTTTTTTCCCTATGTGCTATATACAATGCATTAAACAAAATTTGGGATCCATTTTGCTGTAAACTGAATACTTTTTTGTAAAAATTAAAATGTAGCAGATATTGGCTTTTTGTTAAACTTTAGCATACATATCAACATTTTATTTTTTTTCTTCATAACTAATTAAGTTATTGTAAAATCGATATCCCTAAAGTTGTTTAAAATATTCTTAGAAATATTTCAAAAATAATTAAATACAAAAGGAGTCATATTTTAAAATTTTCCAATTTTTTTTAAAAAAAATTTCGAATTTTTAAAATTGTGTGAATAATATGTACAAAATTTCATCTCATATTATTTTCTTGAATAGAAACATTATACAGGAAATGCTAAAATATAATTTTTAATACACTCATGTCCAAAATTAAGGTTTTAAACAAAAGAAATCTGTGAAAACTGATGGACTACTAACTGTGTTGCCACAAAACTTGGCACAGAGATATATTACAATGTCAGAGAAATATAGCAACATAACAATATGGAAAAGATTGTAATTGTGAATTAAGATACCAGTCATATCAAGAAGTGTGAAATTATTAATTGAAGATACAGCACTTTCCTTGGGAAAAGTCTGCCTAATATGGAGTGTGACCACTGTGTATTGCTATACAAACCTCACAACGAGCTGTCATACAGTTTTATGAGGGTGTCAATTGTTAGATATTAGTTGTTACTACTTTATAGATTGTGCCACACGTATTAAATCTATTTGTTGATATGTAATCTGAAAAAAGAATGCCATTCTGATGTAGAACGTGAAGCATCACGTAGCCTAAGCAAACGTAATAAATCTGTCTTAAAAAGCTTACTGTGGTTCTGATCATAATATTATATGGTGTCAGAAAAAGAATCTACGCATTTTCTTCAAAATGCTTTGAATTTGCGAATTTAGAGACTGTTAGAAAATAGTTTTAAAAATGGCAAACAATTTACTAACAACTCAAGCATTTGAAGCGGGTTTGAATCCATCGGAATCCTGGAGACATTGGAAAGAAGATTTTGAAGATTATTTGGAAGCCCTTCGATACAGTGAAGCGCCAGAGAAAACAAAAACTGCTCTATTCCATCATTTATGTGGAGAAGAATTGAAAAAACAGCTACGAGCTTTCAACCTTAAGCCTAACGATAGTTGTGAGGGCGGGACTCTGCAGCAAGTGCTTCAGGAATTTGATAAATACTTTCTGGACTATCAAAACGAAATTTTTGCTTCTTTTAAGTTCTTGGTAATAAAACAGGAACAAGGAGAACAATTTACGGACTATTATTCTAGGCTTCGTAAGGATGTTGTAGAATGCAATTATGGTGAATCGCAGGACCGCATGCTTTGTGATAAATTAATTCAAGGACTATTAGACAAAGCAGTATAGGAAAGATTAATTAGAGAAACAAGTAAAAAGGCCAAAACACTACAGGAATTTGTAAGTGGATGCAAAACCGCTGAGAACAGTAAGATGCAATCATCAATCATGAACGAAAAACTTACTGTGAATGCTTTGAAGAATTTTAAAAATTATCGGAAGCAGTGCATCAATAATCAGAAAAAGGAGTTCAATTGCAAGCAATGTGGGAAAAATATTTGTATGTTGCATTGCTTGACTACAGGATACAACCAGCAAAGGACATGCCATCACCAGCCAAACTTTTAATGGGAAGAAAGCTAAGAACATTCCTGCCATCACATCCAGGCCAATTAAAACCTACATTTGATGTTGAAAGAGCAAGAGAAACTTTGAGGAAAAGGCAGATCATTCAAAACAAATATGCTAACAAGCATGCAACAGTGTTGCCTGTGCTACATCAAAATGCTAAAGTATGGTTTAAACATAAAATGAAAGAGCCTTGGAAGCAAGGAACTATAATTCAAGTAGGTCCTCAAACTCACTCATATATAATAAAAGGAGAGGATGGAGGTGTTTTCAGGAGAAACAGATTTCACATTCGACTACACTGAGAATAATAATCCATGGTGGTCAAGAACTGTAGAATATCTATAACAGTGATGCTACTGAAATTTCTAGAATTCCAAATGATTCTGCAGACATTCAAATGAATGCATCACCTAAAACAAACAGAAGCAATATTAACCAACGATTGCAAGTTCCAATTGAAACATTTAGTGAGCTACACTGAGAAATGGCTCTTCCTAGATCCTCTCTTAACATGTTGAATGGGATTGAGATCAAATTACCTTGAGGGTCAATCCTTATGGCAAATATACCTTCATGAAATTCATTAACACTGTGAACCTCGGATTCCAAGGCCTGGTCCATAGAACCAAAGAAAAAAAAGCTAACTTTTTGTGTGGTTACTTAAGAATGCTTCTTTTAAGACAATAGAACTCCAAACAATGATGACCACATTGACAAAATGAACAGGACAGTTCATAGTATTCGGTCTTTTCTGCTGGAAGCAGTCAAAGAGACCCACCAAACTGGATACCGAGCATAAAAGCCAGTCTCTGCAAGATGGCTGTTTGCCTGGAAATTTTTCTTCCAGACACAGCAGCAAGGTCGCAAGCTAGCTAAGGAGCCGTTGTTCGCCTATGTTGCTGTGCACTTAATGCCAAATAGCGATCCTGTGCAGATGTCGATGCTCTGTGGCGACCTTGACCGACCTTCCTGGTGATAGTACCACTTGTTGAAGACCGCTTTCGAACCATGTGTCCATCGAACACCTCTGCTTGAGACTGACCAGCTTCAAGCTTGCCAGCAGCTCTCCATCTCAAGGAATCATCTATACAATTATGAGAAATCATTCTCACTACAAACAGACTTAACTTGATTGTTATAATGCAATAACTGGAGGCAAAATTCCCACATGCTTGAACGGTCTCAATCTAGTAGTTATGCAAAAACTAACTCTAAGCAACATCATTTCCTAAACTGAATTTTGATATTATACTATCCATTCTTCAAAATATAAAAAAATACCAATTTTTTTCAGTATCACTGGAGGCATTTTAAAATTATGACGAAAAATATGTTTGCGAGATGAGTTTGTGACGTTTTGGACATGAGTATACATAAATAATAATAAAAAAAATGTTCAAAAAGTGCCAAGCACTTGTATTTTAATAGTTGGTATTTTGATATAGTTGTATTTTAATGTATATGTGTTTGATATTTGGTATCTGTTTCCTGTAGTATAAAGGTTAAATTTTCATATAGATTAGTAAGGATAATTTTAATACATTCCTTAATTTAAAGTACCAATTTCGGATAGAACAGGTACTTGCACATTTTTTTTAATATTTTTTCTGAGTTTTAAAAGAGATTTTAATGAATAATTATTAACTAATCCTTAGTTTTTTCTGTATTTTGCATAAACTGAACTTTTGTCAAGTATTTTTCAATTGCCAGGATCAGTCTCTCTACTATCGTGAAAACTTTTCTCCGAGATGAGAGTAATAATCAGTCTGTAAAAGCTTGGCTTGTAGTCTTCTTTAGATTAGAAAAGAGGGCTCTGCTAAAGATGCTAGAGATGGTTTTTCCTTTGAGCGGGAAAGTGGTCTGGATGTGAAAACGTGGAGATATCGGTATGTTTCCTTAGATTCTATGTCGGGTATGATTGTAAATATAGTTGTGTGTTTTAAAAAGTAATAAGAAATGGGGGAAATGCTGGTAATGTCTTCAATCAACTAATTGAGGTCTTCATACTTTAATAAAAATATTGCTAAAATTTCACTTATAATAGTGTGATTTTTATAAAAATTAGATATTTTTTAAAATTATTAGTTATAAGTATTAGTATTTATTGGTACTGATTCCTAAAAAGGCATTTATAATGGTTTTAGTATGTTATTTTTAAAAAAAGTACTTGTGTTCATGTTTGGATACCTTAAATAAAATTCAAATTATGATGTTGCATGTACCATCAGTTAATAAGCTGATTTTCTTTTTTCTGTTACTCATTTAAATGTTTGTATTTTTAAAAATATATTACTAGATTTATATTCAATGCTTAAGAAAATAGAGGAGCAAACAAAAACCGAATAAACTACTGCATGATAGCCATGCATGGGCATAAAATGTAGAGTGCAAGTGTAGCAAAATTCAATTCATAAAAAACAAGTAACAAAAAAAAACCCAATTGTATTGGAACTTCAATTTTTTGGAATAATACAAAAAACATGAAATGATGCTTCAGGGCAATAATGTGGGCAGCACTGTGTTTAGAATTGGTAGATGATGTTTAATGTAGTCCTCCCCGAACTATTAAGACTGTCGCACACCATGGATGCGATCAGATTATCAGAGATTTTGGGGAATACTGTTCCACACACACACTCTTCAAGAAGTGTAATCTCCATTTCCTGCACACTCTAAACGAAGGTAGTGATCTCCCTGAACACCTAATCCAAATGACTCCCACGCACACTGGATAAGATTTAGGTCAGGAGAACATGCTGCTGGCCATTCCATACGCCGTATGGTTTCAGTTTCAAGAAAGTTTTGCACTAGACGAGCTGTAGGATTTCTGGTATTATATCCTGCATTAAAAGAAATGAATCAGCAATGGCTGCTGCTTAAAGTACGACTAGGGGTCTTTGGAGGAAGTACTGATCTGCGTATCATACGGAATGGCAGTTTGACGGCTCAAAGGTATGCAAATGAGATCCTATGCTGATTCCAGCCCATACCGTTAAACCATTATGTTTGTTATATAATCTTTTCTGAATGAATTGATTATTTCAAGTGCCCCTTTTTCTCAATGCCAAAACACATCTAGTGTGACCAGTGAAGATTTAAGTTCATTTCGAGCCCTAGACGCAGATCTACAGGCAACCTTGGCATTAGTAGATCGAAATTTATAAACAAAAATCTGGTTAAGTCCAGCTTATCCGGGCACTTCAGACCCCCTCCAGGTTCCCCAGCTCCCAGTGGATAAACCGGCACTGGGTATGACACTCGAAATTGAACGAGGACTCGTCTGTAAATAGCACTTGATCCAGTCACTTTGCATCCAATCTCGATGTTAAGCAGCACTGGCGTAGCTAGTCCTTAGTGGGCCCTTTATAGGGGACCCTTAACATTTTGCAATTTTTTTGCTTACACGTTTTGGGGCCCCGTATTATTAATACGGCGGTAGCTACGCCCCTGTTAAGTAGCCCACTTTCTTCGGGCCTCACGGTGACATTCTGTCATCGGAATACTCACCGTTGGCCTACGTGTATACAAACCAATCGCATGAAGCCCATTTCGGATCGTTTGGCTTAAGACCCTTCGTCCTATTGCGGAAAGAAACTGTCTGAATCTGCGTCGCATTGGCTGTCCTCTCGAGACGAGCTGTAAACTGGATATATCGGTCATTTGTTTTGGTAGCCCCTAGACGACCTTGTCTTGGCCGATATCGAACGTGTCCTGTTCCTTAGCATCGATTCCACAGTCTTAAATGACACTTATTGCTACTCCAACAGTATCCGCTACAGTTTTTTGTGTTTGCCCGGATTCCTGTCGCCCGATTATACACCAAGCCATGGATTCCCGGTAGATCATGTTGCGACATTTTCCTGTCCCCGTTTCTCAAAAGAACAGTCATAAGGTTGAATTCCACCATTGAGACAACAGCTTTTACGAAATATAACGATTTCTGCACTTACACTTGCCTCCGAAAGTCTGCGTATAGGCGATGATTTTTCATATTTGTGCCAAAGATCGGTAATTAAATGAAGTCTTTCTGAATCAATGCTATTTTTTATTGATTCCTCTAACGTTGTAAATTCAAATAGTATAAGCAACAATCACCTGAGTATTACATATAAAATGGTACAAATATTTATAACTTGAGAATGACACAAATCATGTGCATCATAAGTTTGTGTGCACTGGAAAAACCTTTACGATAATGGATTGTAACTAAAAGTTAATACTTTTTAAGCTATTCTCCGTTCTTTCTGTAACTCTTTCAACATATTTGGCAAGGATTTAATAGCTTAGTTGTTTCATTTTTGGATATTTTGTTCCATTTGAGCATATCCTTGGATGTTATTACGTTCTCCCTGATTATTCACTCGAGTAAATCCCACAAATGCTGTACTGTGCTTAGGTCTAGGGACTGGATTGACTTTCGGAATTGTGGTTTGGGACATGTCAGTACAGCCATGGCTTCACAATGTGAGCCATTTGCTTGGTACCTTTTTGCCGCTGAAAGTAAAAATCATTACTTGCCGCAAATTTCTTGGCATATGGCTGATATTTTACTTCAATAAGCTGAATACCAGCCGAAACTCTTCCAATGCATCTCCAAACATTATGCCTCCACCTCCATGTTTGATAGTCGATAAAGGATTCTCTTTTTAAAGATCTGTCCTGGAATTTTCGCAGGCATTTTTTTATGCTTTTTGATGTTAAGTTACAAAAATTACTTTCAATTGAATATATTACATTTTTCTAAAAAATATGTGTCCTATTTAGGTGTTTTTTGGCAAAGGTACCTCTGTTCATTCGAAAGATGATTAGCTTCTTGAGTGCAACTCGGGCATGATAGTCATCCTATTTCAGCTTTCTACGAATTTTAATTAAAATCACACTTTTTTATAATATCTCAGCTTCACTTGTAGCTATTTGTTAAGTCGTGGATTTATTTTTCGAGGTGACACTGCAGATGGGCAGTTGGATCTTGGCATGGAAGTTATAAAATTTTAGTTGGTTTGTGATTTATGAACACTTTTTGAATTGATGAATGTTTCCTATTAAGAGTTTCAACAATTGTTTTAAAAGTTTCCCCCTTTTTTGAAGATCTCTGATGATTTTTATTTCAATAATATGTCGATCTCTATTCTGTTGCCTGCCATGGAACCACAAAAGCTTTCAAATCTGAAGGCTTAAATAAATCGTAAAAGAAACTTATAATATTACTTAAAAAGACGATTTAGTGCAATTATTTTACAATAAAAAATCATTAAAAGCTCTATTTTGTAAGTGAACGCAGACTTTTGGCGCGGATGGTTGGTGATTATTTGGTGGTCATTCTTGTTTTTTCTCGTTAAGGTGTGAATTTTTTTTGCTGTTGTTTGAATCAGGAAATTTGGAAGAATTGCTGACAAGTATTTTGATTTTCTAAAGCTGGATTTTAATAGTAACTATAGCATAAACACGTAAGATGATTGCCTGTACGCAGACTTTCGGAGGCAACTGTATTTCTTTCTTTCTTTTTCTGGTTTTTGACTCCATGTACGTTGATTAACATATGAAGTTTTCTTTTTTTCCGCTACATTTTAAATTGGATGTTTTGTTTTACATTGGTTATCAGAAGAAATTAGGGGAGCACATGGATTTAATGAAATTACGCAAACATTAGCTTGGGAAAAAAGAAATCCATTAATTTTACTTGAACTTCTCTCTCAAGACTTTATTCAACATGCTTTGGATTACCAATTTTGATAAAATATGCGCCGCGTTTTGTTCTATAGTTTGTTACCATTTTAAAGGTAGCTTCATAATGCCTCTCTCATTGAAGTCTCGGCCCCTATTGGCGAAAAACTCTGGTATCAAGAGAAGATTGTGAAAATTGATTACTATATTAATTTTTAATCATCGAAAGTTTCGGCACAATGCAAGGAAACTTAGCAATAGCTTCGTGTCATGTCCGGACTATATGGTGGAGGCATCAAAACTTCCCAGTCAAACTCCTCGAGTTTCTGGCGAGTGTGGCCTGGCGTTGTCCTGATGGAACACAGCACCTCTCCTATTTGCCAACCCTGGCCGTTTCTGTTCAATTGTTGACGATAGGAATTCCATTTTAGTGTTTGGCCATATGGGAAGAACTCATAATAAATTATACCTTTTCAGTCCCACAGTAGAACCTTCCTGGTTTGGTCAGCGTTTGAAGTACTTAACTGCTCTCTGACCACGATCGTTTCTTGGACAATGTTGTCTTATGTGACTCATTTTTCATCCCCAGTGACCATCCGTTGAAGAAATGGTCGATTTTATTCCATTTGACTAAGGCTTTACAGCTGGAAATTTGAACCATCATATTTTTTGACAATTGGTGAGGCACTCAAACATCAAGCTTCTTTTTGAATCCAGCTTTGTGCAAATGGTTTAAAACTATTTTTTGGTCGATCTTTAGCTTCTGGATGATGCTACGACTACTAACAAGCCGGTCAACTTCGTTTATTTCTGGGATTTTATCGAAATTTTCGACGACGAGCATACCTGAACGGAATCAATGAAACCAAAATTGCACGTAATTGGATGTTACAGTACCGGGACCATAAACACCTCACAATTTTAGCCGCCTGGCTTGCATTTTCACTTTTCTCAAAGAAAAACTGTAAAATGTACCGAATTTTATCTTTGTTGACCTCCATTTTTAGAACACCTTGAATGGAAAAAGCAAAAGAATTTTTTTAGTGCTAAATATCACCACCTTTTTCCAACGAGCATAAATTTTAAATTGTTTGATCGATACTTCACGAGATATCGATCACTACAGCCATCTTCCGAAAATATAATGGATTTCTTTTTCCCGAACCTATTATTTTTTCATTGCACCTAAAATCTTCACCTTGCTGTGTGAAGAATTCGCCTCTAGAGGGTCCATCCCTTGACCGAAAGGAGTTTTGCGCTTTCTGCCGGAGCTCTTGGTGCAAATTCGCTACCCGGGAGTTGCCCCCTGACGAACGCTGTACCAGGGCGCTGATGGCACAGTTCCCCGAGCCCCGTTTACGTGCAGCAAGTAGGCTATGGGGGCACTAATCCTTGCATTTGGTGACTGGGTGTGCGTCACTTTGGAACCGGCACAACTGAAAGCGTTGATTCTCCGATGTAGGTCTTGGTGTGGTTCTCCCTCTAGTTTTAATTCTATTTGCGGCCGCGGTAGCCTAGTGGTCAAGGTAACGGATTCGTGGCAGTCGTGTCATGAGTTCGAGCCAGTACCGCTAAAGACCCGCCGTGCAGAGGGGCCTGATGCACGTTAAATATCTCGAGGCTCGAACGTTCTCCCATTTGTGTGTAAACTAGGAGAGAGGGTGCCGTCTTCGTCACTTGACCCACTTGACCATTGTCAAGTTACGAGGACGTCGTCATGAGCCAAAAGCCCTCAAGTAGCGGAATAGTGCGACGTTAATATTCACTCGCACGCTGTTTGCCCTTTGGGAATTGAATGCTTATTGACTCTTTTCTTTAAAATTTGACCCCTCTCCACTTTTTCAGGGTCCACTGTTTTTAATTGCCTTTTAGCTTTGGGAATATTTTATTCCATTTTCCCTTCATATTCATTTTGTCATTTAATCGACAGTTTGTTTTATTTTCTCGTATTGGGACTTTTTTCAGTTTTTTTTTCTTGTCTTTTTTTGGGGCTGTCGCCATTTTCATTCTGTATATTCTTCATCTTTTCTGTTCATTTGACTATTAACGTTTGACCGTGAGGAATTATTTCTCCTTTTTCTCTCTCGCTTGGTCAACTTTTGTTGACTGTTTCTTACTATTTTTTTTGTCCTGTTTTGTCTTTTGTTCCAATTTTTAAGCTATTTTAAGTCTATTGTATGATTTTTTTACTCTTTGTGTATTATGATCTGAAAAAAAATCATCTTGTAAGCCCTAATTCCTTTTGAATAGGGGCACTTACCATACAAAAATTATTCATGATCTGTTGTTGTCGTCAGACAAGTGCAAAGTTATTAGATAGGCCCGAAGGCGTGTAGCACCGCTGTAGCCACATTCTCGGCCTTATCCGAGTAGAGGGTTTCCCTGGTGCAGTTGAGGTCAATGTTGAAGAGGGCTGCCGAGATGGAAGGGCAGCTCAGGACGTGTGTGGGATCCAGTTGTATGTCTGGGCAGTGTTTACACTTCGGGAACATTCTTGAACCATCAGGGAGGATCTTCATTCCCTTGAGGTGTCCCGTCCTAAGTTGTGCGATGGTTGTTGTAATTACTCTGTCATAATTAAGCTCAGGGAGCGAAAATTTCTTTTTGGAGTTGTGACAGAGTTTCCGTTTTGCTACAGCACTGGCATCAAAAGATGTTTTTGCCAGTGGCGATTGATTGATTTTTCTGGCCTCTTTGGCTAAAAAACGTCGGCCGCTTCATTACCCTGAATGTTAACATGCGCCGGGATCTATTGGAGGGTGCAAGACTTGTACTTCTCAGTGATTTCTTTCAGGAGAATGTTAATTGTTTGGACAAGGTTTGTTGTTCCTTTGCGCAGTGCCTCTAGGGCAGATTTGCAGTCCGAGAACAGGACGATGCCTTCGGAGAAGTTTGGCAGCAAGATGTTGATAGCATGCGTTTCAGTTCTGGAGTCTCCAGGGAGGTTGTGATCTCTTCGTACTTAATTGTTAGAGTCTTCACGAGGAAAGCAAGTCCTCCTCCCGGATTATCTCTTCGGTCTTTTCTGATTGTAGTGTATCCCTTGACTTAAAGCTTGAGGTTTTGATTGAGCTTTGTTTCTTGCAAGCAGGCAATGTGAATATTGTTCTCATGGAGGATGCAGGAGAGTTCATCCAATTTTTTTTGGGGGTTCCGTTGATGTTAAGTTGGAGACACACTTGTCGGCGTGCCCCCGGACTGCAGAGCACGGCGCGTCAGTTGCTCCGGACGCGGTAGCATTCAATCTAATATCACATGGTATTGCACTTGTCATAGTGGGTGCCAGTGCCTCGAGAGGTTGGACTTCTACCTGTTGGTGCGCGGGAGGTATTTTATTTCCCTCCTACCACCCATAGGATAACCGATGGAGGCATTCCCCAATCCGCCACCTGGGGACGCGCTCTCTAGGGTTTACAGGCTCCCCCGAGAGTATTCATGATCTAAATAGTTTTAACAGATGTCCACAGTGTTTTCTTTCCTGATGCCACTCACTGTAAACAAATTTTTGTATTTCGTGAGAAGATGAGTGGTTTTCTCGCTTGATTGATTGATTGATTATTAACGTCGCACTGTTTAGCTACACGAGGGCTTTTGGCGACGGACCACGTAATTTTGAACCAGTGGTTTTCTCGCAGGAACTCTACACATTCCTATCCTCTGCAATTCTCGGCGCGCATGGGGTTTTTCCGTTGTCTCGGTGATGAAATTCAGCGTTTCGGCTTCTATTTCGAGATAAGATGACTGTGAAATGTTACGATTACTTGAACTATCGGATTCCATGACTTGGCGTATTATCGGGGAGGCTGGAATCCGGGCAAAAACGCGAAGAACTATTATAGAGGACGCTGTTGAAGTGTCAAGAAGTGTCATTACCAGACTGCGGAATTGATTCTAAGTAGCAAGGCATGTTGGACTTCGACCAGGTCAAGGTTGTCCACGAGCTACCACAGCAAATAAAGACCGATACATCCTGTAAACAGCCCGTCGAGACAGAACAGCCTCGGCGACTCAGATTCGAAGACAATTTCTTTTGGTAACAGGACGAAGGGTCTCGAGTCCAACGATCCGGAATGGTCTTCATGCGGTTGGTTTGTCTACACGCAGACCAAAGGTGAGTATTCCATTGACAGAAAGTCACCGTGCGAGTCCCGAAGGAAGTAGGCTGCTTAAAGCCACATTCACACCAAGGCAGTCAGCGTTGAGTGTCTAACCAATCAGAAACTTCATCTCGCCCGAGGCCAGACGCTCAATGCTCGACGCTGACTGCCTTGATGTGAATGCGGCTTAACATTGATTGGATACAAAGTGATTGGAGTGGAGTCCCGATTCAGTTTCGAGTGTGTGTTGCCAGACATTTTGGTATGGTGAGAAAGACTCCATTTTTATGCCTATGCACGGCTATCGGGCAACGGTTTCTTCACTTTTTTTGCTCGCACTCCTAATGTAATTATTCTTTTTCAAGGTATCCGAACACGTTCGGGGTACTTTTTCAAAAAAAAA
>BMAV01017145.1:0-59518 GCA_019973955.1 Trichonephila inaurata madagascariensis | reverse complement strand
AAGGTCTGCAGTAGGGATCCCTCACCCCAACGTTCAAATTTTTCAACTACAAACCTACTAGGGTGGCAAAATATTGAGATGGGCTGATAGTGGGGATGATTTTTAAAGTCTTGGGGGTAATAATTGGAGAACTGTCGCTAAGGGGGGATCGGAATGGAAGGGGTTTTTGGGGAAAGCCTTGGCCCCCCGGGGTTGTAGTGTCGAAAAAAAAAAAACAAAAAGGTGCCGTAAAAAAAAAACATGATCTCTTTTAGTATATTCCCAACGCAAATTTTACGGCATTCAAGTACATTAAGAATATTTTGGTTTCATTTATTTTCAAGAATATTTTTACAACGTTAAATTTAACTTTTGAAAAAAAGTATATATATATATATTGTAATTTATTTTATTGAATTTAAATAAAACGAAACACACACAAATATGAATCACACAATTACGTGAATCAACCAGTTATTTTTAAATAGAGCATAAAAAAATAACAGTAAAGTAAGTGGAATTTGAGTGTCGATAAATGATAAAAAAAAACACAGGAAAACAATATTATTTTTTACGATATTAACAGACAGTGAGAGCTTTTCTGTACCAAATTGCATTCGTTCATGAAATATGTGGCCAGTTTGAAGCATTAACTCTCTCCTTAAATATTATTTTATTCAAAAAACAAGATTTACAAAATATTTTTGTTACATTTCTATTTTTTTTATGTTATTAATTATAAAGTTATCCTTTCAGACTGACCACCTGATCAGGACATCTGGGATGGGCACAGTAGGCCCTGGTCCCCGGATGCTGCCCCCCCAAGGTTTGAGTTAATAATAAAAGATTTTTTTTTCCTTTTTTATTTTCAGTTCAAAAAAAATAATTGTAATCTCTAAATATCGTTTGCATATTCTTATTTATTTTTCGTGATTCATAGGATAAATATAGAATAGGTTTTATTGTGTATTTAAAGTAATAATCTATTTATTTTTACACTTGATCACAGATCCCGAACTAAAAGGGGTTTTGCCTTTATAAAAACGGAAAAAGGGAAAAATTTGTCGTTTTTTTTTGAATTTTTAAAAAGGGGGATTTTACTTATATAAGAAAAAAATTTTAACTATTTTTTAAAAATATTTTAAATTTGAAGGATGAAGGAGTTAAAAGTACATTTCTGTATTTGATTAACTATTTAATATTGTTCTTTATTTTGTGTTTTTTAAACATCTAAGTAACTAATAGTTCTTTATATAATTTCAAAACTATACGTTTAAGAACTTAAAATTAAAAGCATTTATTTCAAAAAAAAAAATTTCGACTGAGCTTTAATACTTATTGAATATTATAAGTGTTTCAAATTTAATAGCATATTCATCTCAATTTTTAAGGCGTGGAGAATAACAAAAATATGAAGAAACGTTTAGAAATTTTTTAATATGAAACATTAATATCGTTATTTTGCATAGCAAAGAAAATAAGTTAAATAAATTTATTAAAAACCAGGGGTGTAATTAGCGTCGTATCAGCCGAATCAATGATAAGGGGCCCCCAAGCTTTGGGATCCCCAAAACATGTAAGCAAAAAATCGCAAAATGTTAAGAGGCCTCTAGAAAGGGCCATCAAGGAACTTTGATACAGAGCCCCGTTAAGGCTAGCTAAGCCAGTGTTAAAAACAAATAGCATTTAACTTTTCATTCAATTTGTAGCAAGTTCTTCGACATATCCGCTTGAAACTTATTTTGCAGTTAATGACCCTTAAAATAAAATAAAAACATTTTGCCTCGATTTCAGAGATCAATGCAAAGCGACATGTTCTTTTATGATTTAAATAATTCATGAGAAAAATTACGAATTCCCCCTTTCAAATAATTGAATTTTAAATAAAATTACTCGAACTCGCGCAAACTTTTTTTTGTATTAAAGAATTTTCACCGGCTCAAAGCGATTAAAACTGCTATTACAAGCACCATTTCATTCAAATCTCGATAAATTGAAAAAATAAAATCGATTCGATTCGTTCAAGAACATGTTTAACGTTGGAGCTCGTGTGTTCCTTAACGTTTCCTTTAAAAAATTATTTTTCAAATCGTTTCTCTTAAACAAAATGATAGGCGTCACATGATGCAATTTCTTCGCATTAATATTGGATGGTTCACTGACCTCAGCTGAACAACTTATTTTCTTTTTTCCTCTTTCGTCTTTTACGAGTGTTGCTGGCAATGAGAACATAAATAAATTAATAAAAAGCATTTAGTACAAAATCGCAAATTTCAGTGCAATATTTCTTTTTAAATTCATTAATAAAGGAATGTAACTTTGTGTGTGTGTATTTTTATTCAGATATAAGTCACTTAACATTTCGGGTTTCAAAGAAAAATGAAAATGTGGTTTATTTCTGTGTATATGCAGAAAATTTTTGGAACTCTTTTTAAGTTAAAAGTAAGGGGATTGGTTTAAATATTGACAATTCAAGTAACCTTTATCTACCGACGGTACCTTATAAGTAATAACTCATCATAAAATTACATAGAATAAATCCATTTAAAATAAATATTCTAATGATACCTAGCAGGAATTATTCTTTTAAATCCACTCTTCCAAGATATATGGCAGCATGAGTTCTATGATGAGTATTTTAGCGGGGAAGGCGGTTAGTTTTATAGCAGAAATTGTGCGTTTTCAGCTGATAAGTTGCAGGGATTGCGAAGATTGTCATTTTGTTCCAAAATAGTTAATGTCAAAAGGTAAGGTCTTATTTTTGTATGTTAATGAAGACCTTAGAAAACTTAATTGCTTATTTGAGATATATATTTTGATTTACTTGTGAATATCTCTTTAATTAATTAATCAGCTCTAACTAATTAAACTTCCCGAAGTTTAGTATTTTGTTAATGTATATCCCTTAATTTTCAATGTAGTGATTCAGAAAAAAATATTGCATGAAAAAACTGCAAGAAATCAAATGCGGTAGATAAAGGGTAAACTCGGAAAAAAATCGCAGTCCACAAAATTGGTTTTTTTTAAAAAAATTTTGTTAACCATGCGCAAGCAATCTCAATCTCAATCTTTCTTTTTAGTGTTTTGAATGAAACTTATATCATAAAAGAAGAAAATGAAAAAAAAAAAAAATATATATGTTACCAGAAATAAATTTATCATCGTTGGCTTCAGGCATTTTACTTTATAGCAATTTGATTGGAAAACATTCCATTTGCTTAACAGCAATTTTGCCCTCATGTAGACATAAATTTATGGTTTTCTTAAAATAATTGATTTTAAAAGAATGTATTTTTTTTTCTTTATAAACAAATTCTTTGTTAAGAAGTAAATAGTAAGCAACATACCTGAGCTATCTGCAAAATTAGAATGTATTTGTTTTTAAAGAAAATTGCGCTAGCATGATAAGATGGGTTACCTATCGAATAATTTTACCTTATTTTAGCTGGACCAAGACGATACCCAGCTGATAACAGCTTCCAAAACTCCCACACCCTGTTTTTAAAGCCCAGTTAAATTTAAAGTACATCATCTCTCATTAAATAACATGATGGGGCTATGGGAAGAACTGAAATAAAAATAACCACTTCAGGAAATTCACAAAAATTTGAAGATAATTTTTAAATGTCTGCATTGATTTCTTCTTGGAATCATTTTTGCCATGCCAGATCTGAATAAAGGTTGGGGGAGATGAATAGAAAATATAAAAATTCAATGAAACAAAACTTTATAAAATATTTCATAGAATTATTGTGTTGTTGTTTCACATCCCCTTGGAGCAGGAAAGCCTACACTAAGTCTATTTGACCTTTCCTCATAAGAATGTCACACACTAGGTTTTGATCTCCCAACTGTCCCAGGAAATTGCCCCAGCAGTCCAGAAAATGAGCAGGAGAAGCAGGGACAGGTAAAGAAAGACTTAACCCCATGCACAAAGGTTATACCACGCAGGTGACAGCTTCTAAAACATGCCAAGGCCTTCTGAAGAGACCTGGATCTCCTGCACTGTAAAGATAGGCCAGGACTCTTAGCTGTGTACCAGTGGTCAGCAGAAAGGTTTCGCCAAGTCAGATTCATGAATGGAGAATTATTATAAATTATCATATAACTGATATAGTACCGGAAATCTGTTCATAACTTTAAAAACAACGAAAGGATTTGGACATTTGAATACAAAATGAAAAAATAACAAATCCAGGAATAAAAAAATTGAAATATAAAATAATTTTAAGCAAAAGACAAAAAATAGATTTAAAAAAATTGTAATAGTATTTATGTATGCAAAGTCGTAAGAATTATATACACAACTTCAAAAAGTTTTAAAAAATAATGAACTGTTAAAAATTATTGTAAGAAAAACGAAAGCATTTTCCTCCAGTATCCTTGATTTCAATTTCAACTATTGGAAAATACTTATAGAACAAATATATATATATATATATCAAACAATGTGTTACATATTTCAATGAATAAAAGGGCGTTATTAAATACAAAAGGAATCTCAGTTGATTTTTACATTAAAAAAAGCAACAGTACCAGCTATTTTTCTTAACTTTTTTGAAAAGAGTCATTTCTTAAATTAAATGAAGCTGAAAAAAGAAAAAGAAAATTATGAAACACGAACAGTAAGATGATTAAAACAGAATAACTGGAGCTTATAAATACAAATATTCGCTTTAAATGAGCCAAATGCCATTTTTTAAAAAAAAATGGGGAAAAAATGTTACAATAGGTTTCTTTGCGAGCAACGTTTGTAGATCATTGAAGAAAATTACTTCCATTATTCTGTTTTCTTCAAAAATGTCTGCAATTACACAATTTTGAAAGTTTTTAGAATAGGCGGTAGCTTTTGAAAAAAAAGAAATGGAGACCCATTTTGAGAAAAATGTATTCTTATTACGTTTGTTGACAATTGGGTAAGCAAAATAACTCACATAAAAATTTTAAAGCATTCCCCAATTTATTTTCTCTCCTTAGAAAAAAAAAATAGAGAGAAATATGCAAAACTCTAAGAAATGGTGGCACGTTTGGAAAGAAACAATCTAGAATATTTCTTTACATCTTTTATAAACATCGTTTAAAAATAAAAATACCTAATAATGTATTCTTAGAACATTACGATTATCCAAGGGCAATTTTTTGGAGCTGAAAATGATGCTCAATAAAACTAAATGATGTTAACAAATCTTATTTTTTAGTGTACTCAAATAAAACTTTTATCTTAAGCATCGCCAGAATTGTAATCTTGTTAATTAATAAATTTATTTATCGAATAGGTTCATCCCTTTTAATTGTCCTATTTGTGCATGAGCGGATTTTCCTGTCATGTCTGATACATGTTCTATGGGATACATGGATGTATATCTAACGAACAACTTATGTGGCCAAATCATTCTTTGGGATTGTCCAGAATGTTTATCAAACCAACTATGAATGATCCGGTGGTATGGCCCAGTGACACATCTAACATTATAAACCTGGAAAATTACGGAAGTACCCGAACAGCAGCATATACTCTCAAAATAGCTGATCAGTACAATTATTTCCAGTCAATAATTAGTTCAGTTTGACCAGAGGATCTAGTCTAGCTATGTTAACACAACTTATAACATTATTATACCAGCAGCAACTCACACATTGTCTTGGCAACTTGGGCTCACGGCCGTGTTTGCTCTGCACTACACTCGATCTCTACCATGAAGCGTTTACCAAACTTATGAAGCGTCTGAGTCACGGTACTGTTAACAAGAGGTACACGATACGATACTAAAAAAAATCTTACGTTTTTGCCTATAAACTTGCATTTCTAGTAAATATGAAATCATTTTTAATTGAAAGGTATATATATAAAAAAGAAAACTGAAAGGGAATTGTACATAAGAAAGAAATTGAAGTGTAATTAGTAATAAATAACAAATGATATAACAGATTTTTTTATTACACTTATTAATTTCAGTGAGAAGGATGGAACACTTTTTTTTGTCATCAACAAGTTTGTTGGGAGATTAGGTATTGGGTGTCATTTGAATACAGCTCTGTCCAAGCGTTTTCAGTCCAATCTGTTTCTTGTACTTATTTTTAATAAATTTCATACTGGAAAAAGAAATTTCACCCAGATACGTAGAGCGTAATATTGCCTTCACTTTGAAATGAACTTGGACAAAATTTGATGTCTTTCTTTAGGAACAAGAGACCAAATATTTTCAGAGCTTGAAGAAAAACTTAAATATTAATAAAGCATTTTGATTTTCACAGATAAATCATTTTGAAAACCAGTCTGTACCAACTTCCTTACAGCATTGTCTTCTTGAAAATCAAAATACTCCGCGATACAAGTAGAGAAGTCTTCAGCTTCAGTCTCTTTAACAGGCCAACAGGAGCGTTAACGCGATCTACCGAAAATGTCCCTGCGAGCTTCTAATAGCTCGTAATCCACGGTTTGACGATCACTGAGCTATTGCCAAATGGATTCGTAAATTGCCTGATTAAGGAACGTTTTTCCAATCATTTCTAGTCCAAACACTATGTTCATTAGCCCAAAAGAGGCACTACAGTTGATAGTGTGTTGTTAATAAAGACACTCGCGTCGGTCTTCTGCTTAAACAGTAAATTTCGGTGCACGTCCTCTAAACATGTGTGGTGATCGTCCCACATTGAATGTTGCTGTTATTTGACGCAGAGTTACTTTTGTTAAAAATACTCACTATGAGTATTGTTCGTAGATGTCATTGATCAAGATCATTACATAGATGTGGTTAGCCACCACGGTTGCATGTAATTGCTCAAATTATATACTGACACTCTTTTAACACTTTGATAATGTAGATCGATGTATGTTGAACTCCCTAACCAGTGGTGTCGTAAGATTTCTTGAGGCCCTAGGCTCCTGTGCAAAAGTAAGCCCCCCTTGTGGCCCTTTTAAGAAGGCAGCATCATTGTCAGGGGCTACCGCCGTATCAATGATACCGGACTCCAAAGCTACAAGGGTCCCAACATGTGTAACTATAATCCCACTAACAGAACTCCCATATCTAAAAAAGGGCCCCGAAGGAATTTTGATACAGGAGCCCTTCAAAGCTAGCTACGCCAGTGATCCTTGTCAAATATGGGTGACTCATAATCTCCCAGACCAGGGGTGGCGAATCTTTATGGATCAACGTGCCATTTTTTCTAAGGAAATGCTTAATAAGGTATAGACGTGCAGTCAAATAATTTTTACTTGTGATTATTGGGAAAATAATAAAGTATAAAAATACTAACAGCACAAAACTCTTTTTTTACTACGAAGAAATACATTTTATACTGTATAATAGTAAATGTTTGAGTTATATACGTGTAATTAAATTTAAGTAATATTAGTGTGACTTCTGTTGTTGCAGATTATATATATAGATGACAAATAACTTTACATTAGGATTTCATTGTAAGATGTTATTTCTTTTTATCAGAATGCATTCTGAATTGAAGGAAGTCATCTAAACGGTTTTCAAAACAGCCTTTTATGTCAGCCCATTTCTGAAAATAATACCAGCATAGTTCGATGAAAATATGGTTAAAATAGCATGAGCCTGTTTCTTCAAACAGTTAAATGTATCTGGAATCATTTAATGTGTCCGTACTTGTTATTCGTATTTTACTTATATTGTTTATATATAATTCGTTTCAACAATTCCAATTTTTCCCTTATTTTAGTAATATGCTTTTGAAAAAAATTTTTGAACTAGACTAGAAATAACTAAGTTGCATTTCAAAAATTCTTCAATTTTCCAACCAATCCAGTTGGGTTTCAGATTATCAAATGATGTCTCATCAGGTACATAAGAAACTTAATCGTTTCTGATTAATTTTTTGAACTGAGAAAATCTCCCTGAAAATTCCTTGATTGAAGAGTCAATTAGGGAAATAAATTCTTCAATAACTATTTTGTCTGGTTTTCATGTACATCTTAATCTTTGAAATAGTTTTCGCCAGTTCCTTGTAATATAGTTTCTAAACTAAAATAAAAACTGTTTTGATCGGTGGCGTGCCAGTATTTTGCTGCTTACACACGGCATCGCGTGGCAGCTAATGTTCGGGCTAATCCCTGTCCCAGACCCAGGCAATGTAAAACGACTCAACTAACTGCCACCTTTCGATTAAATGAGTAATGAGGATGAATGTTCATAGTCCTAGGCCTAGACATGGGCATGCCATAATTATGCAGTCATGCCACTGTAGCTAGCTGGCATATATAGATCGAAATTCCCAGTTTTTCCAAGAATATGTCCGGGATTATATCTTCCGTTGAAAAATATTTGGATCATGATCTTATTGAAACCAAGTCTAGAATAATACAAGACCCTCAACGGGGTTGAGGCCCTTGGCCGGATCCAGTTGGCATATGCTTTAAAACGTCTCTGTCCCTAACAATTACCACAAAATGGAATGCCCTATGCGTCTACCTCCATCTAGTATTTCATGTTTAAAGTCTGTTAACATGATGTTTAAAAATGACAGTGGTAGAAAAAAAAAGTTTCACACATACAATATATCATCAAGAGAGGGTTGCTAATTTCTACATGAAATTATTTACAATACTTATCTGATCATACTTCAGAAATAATTTAGAAATTTATAATAATATATTCGAAAAATGTGATTAGAATAAATAAATAAACTGAATAAATAAGTATTAAAAAGCGTCGAAAAATTTGTTTTACAAGCCTGAAATATATTATATTTATTATTTTATATATATTACCGCATTCACACACACACACACACATAGTCAAAATAGTACCAATAATTTCAAGTTTCAAATTCAGTTAAGGAAACATAACTTAATTCTCAAAACATTTTTAAACGCTATTTTTTAAAGTAATATTCTTAAAGGATATGATATTAAACAACTACATCAAATATCACAAAAGGTTGTTCGCCTTTTTCAACTCGGATTCATTCTCAAAACTGTTGATCCAGCTTTAAAAACAATCCAACCAACGAAAACCAAAACTAGAAATAAAAGTAATTCACTTAGCGATGTATTTCTTCATAGCCCATTAAATGTATCCAGTCAAATAAAACTAATGAGGATGTTGGATACAACTTCCCAACAATTAATTAATTAGAAGATCCAAAGTCCACACGTGCGTCTAGAGTTTTTATCTCAGCTGGTATCTGCTCGATGATATGTGTAAGACAAAAACAGTAATGAACTTTTTACAAACTTTTTTCTTCTTAATTAACGTAAATACATCGAGGAAATTTCTCTTTTGAAATTTAAATAATAAACAAACTATATAAAGATTTTAAAAATAAAAAATGGAATACAATATAAAAAGAATATGCGTGATAGTTTTAACGTTTAGTTTCACGTTTTAACTTTTACTAATAATAAAAGTTAAAACGTCGGTGAACGCGCTCTATGGCGCAATAAGTTTATCTATTTATATACCTGATGAGAATAATTAGATTTTCAACTGCTATTATCATGAAATTGTTAGAAAAATAATAAAATAATTTGGAGTTGGAGTATTGAACATTATTAAATTGGCAACAGTTATACTGAAAATATTTTTAGTTGAAATTGTAATTAAAAACTCAAAAAATTAATTGTTGAGCATAAAATAAACATGTAATAACTATAAAATAATTAAAAATAAACATGTAATTACTCTATTTTTTTCTGCTCTGATTAAAAATTATTTAAAAATAAGAGTAAACACATACCATTGGTTTTACACTCTAATTAATAAGATGTACAAAAGGATGAATTTGATATTACTGTTTATATTTTTAAGATGTAAACATTTGGACATAACAATTGTTCACATTTTATTATATAACATATATGCTTGTAATATCTAGCAAAATCTTTAAAGTTGACCACTTCATAATGCTGACCACTTACGAAAAAATCGATCTAATTTTTATAGTCTCGGTATGTTCCGCAACATACTGAATGGCAAAATAGCCTTTTTACTCGTATATTAATTTTTGTAAGCAGTGTATTTTTTGTTATACGTTCTTTCTCCAAATTTAATTATTGTCACATTTTTGATCGCTTCTAGTACGCTATTGTTTGCCAACTAAGTCGGTAGAGGCTTTGATGGCTAGTCTGAATTGCAGAAGATTTATCTAATTAAATTAAAACAAAAGTACTAGAAATCATTTTGATTTCTTTTCAACAATTTAAGTTAGATTATTGCATCTGATAATGAGTTAATTATTTTCTGTTGAGAGAACAGTCCATAACTAGGATACACGAAACAAGAAAATAATACCACTCATCTTTTTACCTTAAAAATCATTTATCCTTAAAAATATAGTTTTTAAAGACACGACTGGAATGATGCCTTGATTAAGTAGGAACTTGTATATTGTGTAAGCAAACTGTACGTGTGGATCAATATACAGTGAGATACGTTTAACGGGAAAACGTTTAAGATGAAACATCGGTTACCACGAAATAATACAAAGGTTCCGACAAAAACTACTATGTATTCTATGCAATTTTTTCCTTTTAACATGACGCGGAAATATATCCCTTCTGAGAAAAAATAAAATAAGAAAAACACCAGAGAGGGGTGTGAAATGAAAGTGAGGTGGTTTCATGTTTGCAAAAAGGGAGGGTAACTTGGTTTTTTAGCCACCGCCTCGAGTTATGAATGTAGCTTGTGACACGAGCTAACTTTGTTTATCTTGGCTATTTTACTTCATCCACATTTGAAGAATTTACGCAAAATTATGGACTGTACTGGTCTAGATATTATATCCAAATTGGCTAGGCTTGATCAGAGGAAACAAGTTTGTCTCCAGTGGATACCTTCGCATGTGGGCGTGCCTGGCAACGAGGCAACTGATGAGCAGGCTGGTATAGGGGCTGTGATCTCCCTAACCCCAGTTCCTCTGTCTTGAGCCATTCGGAAATTCATTCCCTTCACAGAACTAAAATGAATTTGACTTGGCGAAACCCTCCTGCCCACCACTGGTACGCAGCTAAGAGTCCTGGCCTTTCCCTACAGTGCAGGAGTTTCAGGGCTCTTCAGACGGCCTTGGCACGCCTTAGAAGTGGTCACCTGCGTGGTATGACCTTTGTGCAGGGGGTAAAGTCTTTCTTTATCTGTCCCTCCTCTCTCCCTGCTTCTCCTGCTCATCTTCTGGACAGCTGGGGCATTTCCCTGGGACAGTTGTTTGAAGATCAAGACATGGTGTATGACATTATTATGTGGAAAGGTCAAATGGACTTGGTGTAGACTTTCCTGCTCCAAGGGGATTTGAAACAGCAACAACTTTTACTCTCTACACCTACAAACGCCACACAAAACATCTCATTTCTTATCAGTTACCTTTGGAATTCGGAGACGAGTACATCGCAGTGTGAGTAAAAATCAGTGAGTTTGGTTAACGTTTTTTTTTTCTATTTTAGAGGAATTTTTTTACAAGCGCAATGACGAAGAGCTCAAGGGGAAAGCAAACTGCTATTTCGCTTAAAATAAAGATACAACTTCAAGGCTGTTGATCGAATACGGAAATCTGTAAAGATTTTGATATTGATAAATTGTGCATTTAATTTCATTAAGTTTAACTAGTTTAATAGAGAATAAAAATTATTTCAACACACATGTAATTATGTGATCTATATAATACCACTTTTATTCAATACAATTTCTAAATTACGGATTTTTTCTATGCATAAAAAAAAAACTTCCATATAAAAAATTAAACAAATCTTAACAAAAATTACAATTATTAGTAATACCAACAGATATCGACGAAAAATTGATATTTTTGTCACAATTAATACATGCGAGAAATATATTCATGAGCTATAATCAGTAATAGTTAGTTTTTCTTTGTATTTAATTCTCGAAACTTAAAACGTTACAGAAAAAACCTGCGGAAAAGAACTCAGCATTTTGTATTAATGCTTTTTCTTTAAATAATTTTTAAAAACATTTTTTACTTTTTTTTAATTTTAAAGCGGTATAATAAATTTTTCTTGTTATCTTTTGTCATTTTTAGATTTAGATTTTCAATTTATTAAAAAGCTTTTTTTTATTAGTATAATATACATAGATAATGTCTGAAGATATGGATAGTTTTCTGAAGTACTGGTTATATCAATATGTGTATTATTCTATTTTAATTTGAAATATATTTTATATAAAAAAAATCCTTTGTCGGAAAAACATACAAAATAACGTTAACTATAACTAAACGCTAACTATAATTAAGTTTTAGATGATGTAGACTAATATTTTTCTTCACATTGTTTAAATTTCAATAAATTTATCGACGCAGTCTAGAGACAATTGTTCTTTGTGTATTTTCTAAACACAAGCATTTTAAATCGAAAATTACTTTTAATAATATTAAAAAAATGATCTCTTACCCAGATGTTAATTTTTTAGCTTTAAAAAGATTATGAACTAAGAAATGCGTTAAGTTACCTTTTCCCCAAGTTAAGCACATTTTCTATAAAAAAAACCCGTCATGTTTAAAATTATTGGCATATAATAACAGAATTATAAGAACTGTAAAATACTATATTGATTCAAGAGAAAAAATAGGTTTTTTTTTTATCATACATGAAATGTTGTTTTAATGTTAATAGGTTTATTAACAATATATAAAGTATATCATTACTACTCTTATTTATTAAAATTACAAAATCCTATTTTTTTATCTTTTATATGAATCACATTTAAAAATATATATTTTTCCATAAAGGGCATATTTTTGTCATTGCTTCAATATAAAGGAGAAATATTTATACATTTAGTCCAGACATATGAGTCACATTTACGAAAAATATTATTAAAGTGTTTGAAAAATGCTAAATCCAAACGTGAAATCAGACAATATAAATCGCCTTTTATTGTATTTACTGAATTATTCGATCATTTATATGTATTGATACTAAAATACTATTTGATATAATAAGGCTGAAATGTTTTTCTTCTTTAATACTATTTTATTACGTAGTTAATGGAAAATTTAACGTAACTAGAGATTTATAATAAATAAAGAATATATATAAAAGTTTCAAATAAAAACATGCGATGAAGTTTTATTGAAAGAAGGAAAACAAAAATATTAAACTAACATTCTTTTTAAAAAATAAATATCAAGTCAAAAAATTTTGGATTAAACAGTAGTAGTACTTAACAGATTCATGGCCAGTCGTTGCATGGGCTTTTTCGAGGGTGTAACTTTTTACCAAAGGAAATTTCCCCTTTCCCTCTCAGTGTCAGCACTTCCTGGTGTATGTGTATGTGATATCTATATTAATGTCATTAAAATTCTTTTCGAAATTTCTTCCACCTCTTTTTGCCCTGTCGGACGGATCTGTTTCTCCTCCGCTTAGCCTGACGTTGCACAGGCATTATCCGAGAATATAACTCCATTCCCACGGAAATTTCCCCTTTCCCTCATGACGCCAAGTATTTCTCTGTGTGTGTGCACGCGCAGTATGAGTGTGTGTGTGGTGTGTGTGTGTGTGATTCCTATATTTATGTCATTAAAATTCCTCCTAAATTTCTTCTTTTCTCTGTCAGACAAATTTCTTTTCCCTCTGTTTAGCCCAGCGCTGCACGGGTCTTCTTCAGTATAAAACTCTTTTTCCCTTCCTCAAAGGGATAAACTTTCTTCACACAAATTTCTATTTTCGATTAATAATTTACAAAAGTAATACTGCGTTAATTAATAAAAAATATTAATTTAAAGCAATAAAAAGAAAACTTTTTTTATTTATAATGTATTATAAAAAATAAGTATATTCCTTATTTTTAACAACAATTAATTTCTCAGAATTTAAAATAGTAAAATGAATTAATTATCTGTTAAACAAAATTCAAGCTGTAATTTCAAAACAAGCTCATATGAGGAGTTGGCAAGATAAGGCAGTTGTTATTTTTCATTTTATTTTAAGCCTTAATATTGAACAACAAAGGAAAAATAAAAATTAAAACGAAAAATATATATAATTACCCAGCATCACCATTAATTATTTATGCTAGATAACATTTATCAATGGAAATTAAAATAATTTGTATATATTAATTCTTCAAAAAATTTATCCTTATCTGGTAATTAGTACGAAAATACTACTAACTGACTAAGATAATTATCTATATTAAAAGAACTTAACTATTCTAGATGACATATTTAAATTAATCATTATATCAAGTTGCATAACATTTTTCCATTTTAAGGTAATCTTCCAACATCATAATTAGTTTTTAAACAAAAAAGAGGAAATAATTATTCTGTGTAATATAAAGCTGACATTTTTAAAAAAGAACTTGAATAACGCATTCACATATTTTCGATTCGCAAGTATAAAATTAAAATTTCAAAAAATTAGAATATTCAATCAATTCTACTATCCTTATAAAAAGCTGTGTTTTGGAAGTTTTAATGCATTCATGTCTTTAATTGCTAATAATTTGATAATTTTTTTTTATTATTTAAATACGTCACAACGAAAATTTACTGCAATAAATTGTTTCTTTAAGAAGAAAACAAAGAATGGAGATAGTGCTTGTTTCTTTTTAAATTTAATTATACACTTTATAATTTTTTTTTTATTATTTGAAAAATTTTTTAATCCTTTCAACATGTGAAAATACATTAAAGGTTATACTGTTCACTACATGAAAATTATGTAAAATAATTGCAATAAGTATTTTATATTAAAGAAATAAATTTGCTAAATTTAAAAATAAAGTAAACCTTTTTTTGTATAAGATCAATTGAAACATAACATACCTTTGACTTTTCTGTTGATTGGCACAACACTACACTAATTTAAGTATTTTTTAACAATTACGTATTGAAAAGTAGGACGGTTTCACAATCTTTTAAATATTTTAGTAATTATAAAAACAAAATGCTCTCAATAAAACAACTGAAAGAAAAATAAATTTTATTTTAATCCCAAAATATAAAAATTTTATTTTAAATTTTTTAAAAGATTAATCTCAAACGATCTTTAAAATTTTCCCTTTTTAATAAAACCTCAAATCACGCGATAATGTTTATTAAAAAATGACAAATTGCACTGATTTAAACTAGAATTATCAGAAACTATTGAATTCGGACAGTAAAAAAAAATCTTTATATATTCATTACAAATACGATTTTTTAATATCGATATTTTAATACACATATGAATTTTCTAACATCTTATTTAGAATTTTTTTACAATGATTAATCTGCAAACGATCGTTAATTTCCTTTTAAAAAAAATCTCTCATTAAAAAAAATCTTTATGTATTCATTACAAATACTATTTTTTAATATCGATATTTTGATACACATATATGAATTTTCTAACATCTTATTTAGAATTTTTTTACAATGATTAATCTGCAAACCGATCGTTATATTTCCTTTTAATAAAAACTTCTCAAATCACGCGATAATGTTTATTAGAAAATGACAAATTTTTATCGTTTGCACTGATTTAAACTAGAATGATCAGAAACTATTGAATTCGGACAATAAAAAAAAATCTTTATATATTCATTACAAATACGATTAAGATTCAATTTTTTGGTATTTGCTGTTTTTAAAATTGAAAAACGATAAAATCAGAATTTTCAAACATATATTTTTAAAAAATAAATGAAATTCAGTTATTGTTAATTTAATGAATATAAAATCGATAGTAATTATTTATATTTTAGAAGATAGACACTTTCATCCATGAAATTATCCCAAAAACAAAGAAAAGAAATGGTTTGATAAAACTGCATTTAAAATTACATCCCAAATAAATAACTAAATGATCACGTGTCGTCACACTAAATTAACTTAGCAGTGAAATTAAATTCAATACATAACTCAGCAGTGGAAACTAAATCCACTTAATCGAATGTCTCATGAATGACAATAGCTGTCTCACAGAATGCAAATGCATCTTACTTTGACTTCTTCATATTCATTATTATTACTGCTTAAGTCATTAAATGCATTATATTGATAAAAACCAGTTAAGTAATTTCACTCAATTAATTTTAAGAATGATGATTGAACGAGACATGTGTAGTTGTGTGTGTATTCTATGCGCATATATCTTATTTCTAAAAATGATATTTTAAAATTAGCAAGAATTAGAATTATTACAAGTGAATTCAAAATATATATGCATTATGGGAAATTAATTTAATTCGATAATAAATTGAACAAGTTTATTTGTTAAATTAATAAATGCAATGTATGAATGATGTCTTTTTCATTGTAATTTGTTCACACACACACACATATGAAATACATCGCTGAGATGGTACTCATTTTATGTTTTGTAGTCATGGCAAAAAAAAAAAATTTTAATATTGTTTACATCATCGTTTTTTTTTTTTAAATTTTAACATCAGCAGAGAGTTAAATACGATCAGAGGTGTTTTGAGAATGCGGTTCGCTTAAGAGCAAAAATACAAGGGATGGAATTGATCAAATTTCCCATGAAAATTGGAAATATATATATATATACTCTATGACAAAAAAAAAAAAAAAACGATGCACCAAGAAAGAGTTGTCCGATAAAGACAAAAATTTGTGGGTAGAAAGATTTTGTACGGAATAGAAAATGATTAAAATTTCACAAAAATTGAATGATTTATTTCAGAGTTACATAGTTACAAAGTAACGAGATCAATAAGGTGTTGACTCATCTCTAGCCTGGATGAAAGCTGCCACATGACGTGGTATAGAGTGATAAAGCACCCTGATGGTCTCTTGCTGGTCAAATTTTCTCAAATAATTGGGCAAGATCATCAACATTCCCTGGTAGATGCAGTCGCCTTATCATCATATCCCAGACATGCTCGATTGAAGAGATCTGGCGATCTGGCTGGTCAAGGAAGTGTTTGACAAGCTGTAAGACAGAGTTCATAGCAAAACATTCCGCATGTGGTCTGCCCTTATCTTCTGAAAAATAAGTCCAAGGTACTTCAAAAGGAACGGTAGCAAAACAGTTCTCAGAATGTCGTCGACGCACCGTTGGGCTGTAAGTGTGCCTCTAAGGATGACCAAAGAGGTCCGTCCATCAAAAGAAATGGCACCCAAACCATAAGTCCTGATTGAGGGCCTGTATGGCGTGCAATAGTGAAAGCAGGATCGGCACGCTGCCCTGGACGTCTCCAGACACGTCTTCGATGATCATCAGGACAGTTGGAAGCTAAATTCGTCGCTAAACACTATACGTTCCTAGTCAGCATGATTTCAACCTGATAAATCCAAGCACCACTGTAACCTGGTTTGACAGTGTGCAGGCGTAAATGGCAGGTGGCGTAGCGGTTGGTACGAGCTTAAATTTCGCTATATCCGAGGTCTGTGAATGGTCATGGTGGACACTCACTTGTAGGTCGCACGTCTGATCGTTGATAACGATGAATCAGGTGCTGTGACAGTTGATCTGACAGTCAACCTATCCTCTCGATCTGCTGTGGCCCTAGGTCGACCGCTACCATCATTACGCTGAAATCTGCCACTGTCCACCCATTCTTGTCAGAATCTTCTGATGACCGCATCGCTTCGCCTAACCTACTTATTTCAATCCAATGATACGTCCTCTTTCAAACTCAGACAGTTGTTTGTAATGAGCTCGAATCCTGCGCCAATCATTTTTTTCAGTCATTGGAAGGTATCCTAAATCGCAACGCAACAAAAATTTTGACATTCATATTGAAAATTGCATCTTATAGACACCTGCTGAGTGTGCAGTTCTGATGCGCTGTAGCTTCCTCTATTCATTCGTTGGACTCCAAATTGTAATCATTTGCATATTCGGTACAAATGTCTTCGCATACGAAATTTCACTACAATCGTGCAACTCCTTCTTAGAGCGTCGTTTTTTGTTTTTGTTTTTTTATAGAGAGTATAATAATAAATAAATAAATAAATAAATAAGAAATTATGATCACGTATTCAAGTGAAGGGAAATATAAGTTTTATTAGAAATTATATCAGTGTCTTGGGGAAAACTTGAAACCGCTCAGTTGGGCACGTGAAAGCCATAACGATATTCTTTCACTGGAATCGCTAGTAAATGGCTATCAAAAATTTATGATCTAATCCTTTTTATGAGGAATCGTTAACGAATCTGTCAAAATAATGTTTTAATCCTTTAGAGAAAGATGAAATGAGACGCGTTTCGAAATACGGTATTGGGATTTATGAATTAGTGTGTTATAAATAAATAAGATTCTAAATTTAAGTAAATATTAATTTATTATAATGTTTATGAAATCTAATGCTTTAAAATTTGATCTGACACAAGTTAAAGCAATGCTTATAACAAAATTGCTTAGAAAAAATATTTAAGGAATTATCATTCAAACAATTTTAGATAACGATAGCTGACAACAGATTGTAAAATTTAATTTCTGATGAAAAAAAGTGAAAATAGTAATACTGTGTGTGTTATAAAATATTTAATAAAATATGTCGGGATCTAATTTAAATTTTACAGTGATATTTAACTACTATAGCGATCAATAAAATAAAAAATTAATGTATAATTCCTTTTGGATATTAAATATAGAAATTTATGAGTAATGAATGTACGTGTTTTCAAAAAATGAAATATTTTTTTGCAATACATTACGCAAGTTAAAAAAAAATAATCAAAACAGAACCCTTAAATTTCACAATATTTCTTTCTCGCTCAGCTAAAGTAACAATTTTCATAACAATTCCATTAAGTTGGTTCCAGTAAAAACGTTCATAAATTTTCCTCCACAAAAACGAACAATTCGAACGCAAGAAAAAGTTACCCAAACATGTCAATAAAACAGCAATTTATTGAAAAGAACTGCATACTTTCAAATCACATTTAGTTACACTATTTCAGAAAAGAAAAGAAAAAAAAAATCGAACATCGATTTTTCAAACAACATTCTAACGTGCAGGCTACAACTCTATGGAACCGCATAATCAATACCCTGGGCGCTTTCAAAATCTTCCAAATGCAGCAATAAGCACGCTTCTGGGATATTTCCATGATATTTATGGTGTGTTGGAATTGGCGGGTTTTCTTTCCCCTCCCGTCCATCTCCAATTTTAAGGAACTTTTCCTTTTTAAATGGTGGCATCGGTGAAGTGGAACATTTTCTCGGGTTCGCGAGTGCTGTTTCGCTTGCCATTCAAGCGTGGTTTTGAAGAGGGTAAGAAACAGGACTTTTTTTGAAAACTAATGAAGGACGGAAGATCAACTTTGAATGGCAAGGAAGAAAAATGAAGCAATTCGAAAAGGTTCTCAGCAATGCGTTGGGAACAGTTCTCAGAGTGGAAATAGAATTTCTCATTAAGAACAATCGTCATTCGAATTCTTTTTTTAGTTACTCAATATAGGTGAGAAGACGATGGGTAAGAATAATTAATTTTAGCTATGTTCTCACAAGGAATCTTAAAAATAAATGCTCGGTCTCACTTTGGCAGATCACACATTTAATTGCTGAAGAATGAATTCAAAGAATTTTAATTGAATGTATAAGTTCATAATAATTTAGTATCGGTTTCAAACACATACTCGTAATATGTTCTATACAAATAAAGTTCGTTCCTAAAAGTAATAAAGTAATGAACTCAATATATATCAAAAGCAGGTGCAATTTTGACACATGCATAGAAATAAATAAATCCTATAAATCAGAAGGTGATAAATCCTGAACATTAGAGCTTAGAACAATAGATCTATTGAAATATAATAAGAAAAAGTCATTACACTAAAATGCAAAGCTATTATATTTTCCAAAGCTGTCATAGCCTTATGGATATGATGTAGGGTTAAGCTTGCCATATTGAATATAGATCTTCTCCCTCAGCTGAAAATTTACACATAATAATAAGAAATAAATTATGAACAAAAACCAAAATTGTGGAATAACAGACAAGCCTAAAAATTTAGACGTGTATTCGAAACGCTTTGCAAATGGGTAAATATTCCAAATTTGAAAAAAATGTATTGTTTATAAAAGAAATTAACTTATCACAATCAGTCAAATAACAGCAATCTGAAATTCAAAAGCATCCCTAAGATATCCAAAAAGTAAAATTAAGAAATAGAATAAAAAATTAATAAATTGAGTATGGATAAGAATCTAAAATTGAAATTACAATTTTAAGTGGTTTTTTGCCAACAATAATGTCGTCATCTGTATAAAATTGTAAAGCTACTTTATTAATATCAGATAATTATTCACAATCTTGATTTTGTACATTTTTCTTATGAATTTTTTTTTAATATCTGTGTAGCTTACAAAAGCCAAAACCTGCTAATCAAAATGTATTGTTATTGAAAGGTTTTAAAATCTTCTGTTGCTGAAAGACAAGATAATACCTGATTGATTTATTGCTTATTAATGTCTCGCACTCAAAGCAACAAGAGAGTTATAAGAAAATACTTGAGAAAATTGATAAAAAATCCTCAATTTTACCCTTTTTCTTTTGACCTTGGATCATGGGCGAAACTCTTGGAGTTATAAAGCCTGATCTTTCTCAATATGCTTACTAGATTAGTAACCTTCTAGTAAACACTTTTTTTGCTTCCATAAGAAAAGTACAAGCTGAAATTATTCCAACACATAGTGGACTTACTCTCTCTGAAATTAAATCCTTTTATAAATATTAACAAGTAATTTAAAAAATATTTAAAATCAATTCCTACTTAGGTTAACAGAGAAAATTTTTATGTTAGTTACTTTTCATTATATAATTACAATTAATATAAGTATGTGTGTACCTATAACAGAATCACAATATTAAGTGACAATTGATTTTTATTAATTATAATTAAAGTATCGTATTGTCATCCAAAACAATCGAGTGCATAAAATTTCAGTTCAACTGAATGCTTTAAAGCGCCAGAAAAAGACATTTCAAAGTTTTGACACAAGTCGCCAAAAATGATGCCAACGTGGCTGTATTTGTAATTTTTTGAATAATTAGGTTTAATCAATTAATTTTTATTAGTTATATTTTACCGTTGTCATCCAAAACAATAGTGTATTAATCAGGATGAGCTTTAGTATTTTATTAACGACTGAAATTTGAAAGATATATATGGAGATTGTGAATTCTCTAATAGAGAGATTAGTCGATATATATATAAATTTCAAGCATTCTGCAAAATGCAGAATGACTTTAACTGATATCGGTAGATTGATTGATTACGATTGAATAACGTCGCACTGTTCAGACAGAGGGCTTTTGGCGACGGCACGTATTGAACCATTCCAAGTAGAGTGGACGACACTACTGGCACCCTCTAACTACCACATCACCAACGGGAGGACGTTTCAGCTCTCGACAGATTTAACGTGCCATCCCACAGGCGGTCTTTTCGTGAATTCTCGAACTCAGCAAGGCTGCCACGATCCGATACCTATACCACTCGCTACCGCGAGGATATTCGGTAGAAGAATACAGAAAAGAATTTATAAGTTAAATCTGGCAATAATAAAAATGCATATTTATTTGCGAATTTAAAGAAATGTTCGATATTTATTTCAATTTACCTATTTTTAGATTCAATTTCATGAAACAAAATTAATCTTAATATTTACTTAAATAACGTATTCATTGTTTTAAGACTATCATTATATGAAAAAAATTATTTAAATGCAAATTTTTAAATGACAAGGTTTCTATATAATAATGATAATTTTCCAATGTATAGCTAAAACTACTATACAGAGCTAAAAAAGGATTTTTGCAAGAAACCAATTATTTTCAGACACGATCAACTGAAATAATAATGGGTGTTTTTTGTTAAAATTTCTCTGATCTAATACATTAAAAAATACGAATATAAATCCACTTCTAAATTATATATTTCAAAAATTCTAGTTCAGGCTCTGTACAGAAGTCTTTTATAAGAAAATATTTGCAAAATATAATATTATAGAAGCAGTTTTTATGAAAGGAGAATCTTTTGAAAATATGACATTTTTTTCCTCATTTTTTGCCAAAAAATGTCATTTAAATAATTTTGTTGCAAAAACAATCTTAAAATAATTCGATATGTATATTCTAATTCAACTGACACTAAAATATCAAAAAATTATCCATTTATATGACTTTTCAAAATTATGGTTCCAAACGTAGTCAATCATCTTAATGCAAAGAAACTTTATCGTTTTATAATTATAGAGCTAAATGCAATTATTGTAAATATGTATTATTAAAATAACGTTCTTTATAGATTAAACCTCAAAATTGAATTTTTATACACAAAATAAAGAATTATACATTAAAAAAATTATAAGGGGAAAAAATGATATTGATGCACATAACTTTTAAGAATATATATATATATATTATATATATATATATATATATATATTTGTTACACAAAAACCCCAAAAACAAGTAGTATAAACTAGTTTTGAGTCAATTCCACTTAGATCAACAACGAAATTTTTATTTTAGTACTTTATTAAATAGTTACAATTAATATAAATATGTAATATACATGGACAGAAACACAACATTAGAGTGGTTGAATTATTTTTAATTATCATTAAAGTATCGTATTGTCCTTAATTTCAGTCAACTGAATGCTTTATCTGAGAAAAAAACATTTTCACGTTGACACAAGTCGCCAAAAGGGTCGCTAAGTCGTCCTACAAACGTATTTGAATCTTTTAAATAATTAGAAATTTAATTAATTAATTTTTATGATTATAATTAAATTATTGTATGTCCATCCAAATGTCCTGTATATAAAATTTCAGCTCAAATTCAGGCTTTTAAAATATTTATTAACGATTGAAAAATTCCACCAGATAAATAAATAAATATACAAATAGTATATAAATAAATAAATATATAGACAGTGCAAGTTAATAGTAGGAATTGAATAAAGGCGTATTTTGCACATTTGGATCACAATTGAATGTGCAAAATTCTAAGTGAAGTGCAAAATAAATATTCTAACGCTTTATATATTAATATGAACCGAAAAATTCGTAACTACGCTGTTATTTATGAACATAATCATTCAATTCTTGATATATGATAAAAATCTAAATTCTGGAAATTCCGTGTACCTACAAACATGAACCTTGGTACAGAGAAATCGATTCTGAATGTTTGCAGCATGTAAAAGTTAATCATATCTCGCAATGTACCTCTTTCTGAGTTGGAAAAATGTTAAACATGAATGAAGAGGAAAACAATATTCGCTAAGTACTTTTTAAGTTGTTGAATAATATTCATATCAAATTTCCTCGTTAAAATGAATAATCACATTTCGCTTACATGGTAATCAAAAATATATGATTTATACAGTAAAAATAATACTGTTTTCATTATGTTTAATAAAAGGGTATTTTTATAACAAAAGACAATTTTTTATTTCAATTAAGAACAGAGTTATACACAGGATTAAGCTTACGTTCAAGATTAAATAACATGCATCAATATCTTTAAAATTTGAAACATGATGAATCAATATTTTTCATAATAAACCTTTTTGTTAAAATTAATAGTCGTAATTCGTTTACATGTAAATTAAAAAAATGTGTGATTTAGATTTTTAAAATAAACATTCTTTACAATATACTTGACAAAACGACATTTATATAACAAAAAAAATTTAGATTAAATTAGAGACAAAGTTATATATACTGGATAATGTGTTTACTTTCGAAATTGAAAACACGTATCTTTACCCTAGAAACTCGGTAGATGATGTGAGTCAGTATTTTTCACTAATAAAAATTCCTTTAGATTAAATTAAGGACAAAGTTATATATACTGGATAATGTGTGTGTTTATTTTCGAAATTGAAAACATGTATCTTTACCCTATAAACTGGGTAGATAATGAGTCACTATTTTTTACTAATAAGAATTCTTCAGATAAAGTAAAAAAATAAGGAAAAAAAAGATAAATTGAAAATGAAAAAAGTAAAAAATATTTTAGATTGGTTTTTTAATTCCAGACCAAAAATAAAAAGAAAACAGTTTAAGGTAATCTATTTTTTTTATATTTATTGAGATTACCATAGAAAATCCTTCTTCATGCAGTTAGTTATTCTTCAGTAGCCATAAAGTCTTAGAAATATAAAAATTTGAAAACAAGAGCCGAGATAAGCGAAACATACTTTTTTAAATTAATGTAATTGGAACAAATTCAAAATATACATTTTTGTAAAATGGAACATTCAAAAAATTAGGGTGAAAACTCATAAAAACAAAGCAGGAATAATTTAGGTTAAAATTACAAAATCAAACACTTTAAAATAATAATCTCGGAATAATAGTTCACACAGCTATGTCTTTTTTAATATTACAAGCAATATCAATCAGTTTTGTTAGTTTTAATACTTTATGCATCAGTTGTCTCATTTTTTAACATTTAAAGAGCTTTTGAAAAATAAAGGTAGTGACTAAGTACATGCAGAACTATGATTTTGAAAAGCGTATAAATGGCTGGTGTTGATATTTAGTGTCATTTGTATTAGAATATAGATATAAAATTGTTTTCAGAATATCATTACAATAAAAAAATATTTACATGCAATTTTTTGTCAAAAAAGGAAAAAAGAATGACATATTTCAGAAGTATTCCTCTTTTATGGAACATGCTTTTTTAATAATAGTATTTTGCCTATATATAGCTAAGACTTCTAAACCGGGATGGAACTAAGATTTTTGAAATATATAATTAAAAAGTGAATTTATTCGTATTTCATTATATCAGAGAAGTGAAATTTTAACAAAAAATACCCTTTATTATTTCAACTGATCGTCTACGAAAATAATGTGAAATTTTTCAAAAATCCTAGTTTAGGCTCTTAAGAGAAGCTTTATCTATATATAGACACAAAACATTATAATAGAAGCATTTTTTATGAATGGAGAATGTTTTGAAAAAATGTCATTCTTCCTTTTTATTGCCAAAAAACTGCATTTAAATAGTTTTTGTTGAAGTAATCGTATACATATTCTAATTCAACTGACATTACGTATAAAAAATATTCATTTATACGCTTTTTTAAAATCATGATTCCGAATGTAGTCAGATACTTTAAAGAAGAAAAATTCGTTTGAATTTTGTAGAAAAGAGAAAACAAAAACTAATTAAAATACGTTAAAAGTTATAAACATTCTATATGCAACAAGACGAATTTTATTAAAAATTTGGTAAGACATCTTGAATTTTCTCGAATCAGAATATTTAAACTTATTAACCCACCTAGGGGGCATATACTTCTTAATTTTTTTAAAAAAATTTAACTCACGGTGTAAAGTTTTACAAAAGAAATAAATCTTTTTAAGGCATTGCTGAAACTTAACACTATCACCTAAAAATCTACTAGATTCACAAAACAACTTATTTGGTTAATAAATGCAACTGCTCTTCAAACTTTGACAGTTTAATCATCTCAATATAATACTATCGTTAGCTTTTTAGTAAACAGAGCTGTTTGGGAGAGCTGTTTTTCTGAGTATCGAAAAGCGATTGTTTCTTCTTTTCCTAATCACGATCTTGACAGTTCTATTGAATATTGAATAATAGTTGTGTGGTGTGCGTGTGTGTATACGTGCGTGTATGTGTGAATGTTGTGTGTGTGTGTTATTGATAATCAGTGAGATCAGAGGAAGTCAAATTGTATGGATATTAAAAAATGTGATAATATATATTAAATAAGCAGACTTCCTCAAACCACATTCTTAATAAACATTATTTTAATTCATTTTAAACAAAAAAATTAAGACCTGTGATGATCTTATAATGTAATGGACACTAAAAATATTATTGGCAGTTTTGTTACAAATTGTACGTTAAACAGAATATTGAATAGTTCTTCTTTGATGAGATTGATATTCATATCTATATCACAATATTTTTGTGGAAATTGTGGACATTTTCCCTTTTGTATTGAATGGGTATCGTGAATGTAAAGACCATTTGTAAGTCAAGAGAGAAGTATCTTTCAATATAGTTAAGTAGCTTTAGCGACAAATTCGGCTGTTAAGCATTCCTAAATTTGATGGCAAAAAATAGATATATCTAGAAAGAGTTCAGAAAGGTCTAGAATGGTTATTTGACAAGAAAATTTTAGAAGACTCTAGAATATTCTTCCAAGCTTATACAAAAGGCGATAAGGAGAAGCAACACTGGAATCAAATATTTCATTCGCCTTATGCAAGATTGTGGTCATGGATTTGAATTGTTGTGTTTGATGTATGAGGAAATTTTAGATCAGTGTTTCCGTGAATTTATACGTGTGCGCATTGTTCCCCATTAAAATAAAATCTTCTGTATTTTCTACAAAATTCTAGAATAAGTTACAGTTTTCTCCGAAAAAGCCTCCTGAACTTTTCTTGCCCTTGAAACAGGACCAATTAAATAAAAACATTAATACTACAAATATTATTTATTGATATTATTGCTTTATTATATGGAATACATTTTTATCATCAAAATTCTGTCAGTTAATAGTATCGATTCCTTTATTGTGCAAAATTTCCTTTTATAATTATAGTAGTAATGAAGCGTGTGTATAGTAAATTTTTTAAGGAGATATATTCCCACAAAGCAAAATATAAAGAAATGTACTACTATTTTTATAATAATCTTTATGACAAAAAGTAACGTGCTTGTACTTTTTCTCAGATGTAGACAGTTATTATTTATTTATTATTTTATTTATCAAATGCCTGGCCATTGACCATCAGATGATTAGGCAAAGTGTAGATAAATTAAAAATATATATTATGTTTTGGCAAACCATGGAAAAAAATGTTTATAATATCATCTGAAAAAAGATTCTCAGAGTTTGCATAGTATTTTTTTAAAATATTTTTCACTTACTCGTTTCTATCTCTCCTAAAATGCAATATTATCTCACAAGTTTTCAATAAAGTAGTAATGTTTTAGTATGTACAGGTATAATACAAAATAACAGGAACACCTATTTAAAAATGCGTCGTTTTTCGTCCGTCCAATAAACGGCCGAAAAATGTCAGCAACAGTGTGCCGCGTAGTGGCGACGAAAGGGAAGATATCAGTCAAGCATTTGGCACTTGCAGAGTTGCATGAGAAAAATCTGTCCTTAGCAAAGCGTGATTATGTACGACATCTCCAACGTGAAAAGAGGCATGATAATTGGACCTCGCATAGCTGAAGCATCCGTGTCTAGAACAGCCAATCTTGTGAGTGTTTCAAGGACTACTGTGTCAAGGTTTATAACAGCTTACACCAGGGATGGCGAACCTTTATGGATCAACGTGCCATTTTTTCTAAGGAAGTGTTTAATGAGGTATTGACGTGCCATCAAATAAATTTCACTTGTGTTTATTGGTAAAATAATAAAACTAAGTACTAACAACTCAAAATTCTTTGTTTACTACGAAAAATACCTTTGAAAATGTATTGTTGTAAATTTTTTAGGTTATGGTAATCAAATTATAAGTAACATTAGGGGGACTTCAATTTTGCAGATTGGAGACAAATTATTTTACATTAGGGTAAGATGTTACTTTAGAAAAGCATGCTGAATTGGGGAGTTATTGCCAAACGGTTTCTAAGAAATTAACTGGGTTTCTACTGTGGTTCACTTTTTCAAGAGGATTTGAATTGCTTCAAAAATGCCGTTTTACAGGCGATGGTCTGATATCAATGTTCCAGAACATAGACACACACCGCTTTTGTCACCTTTTACTAAAAATTTATTTTTTCTAGATTCACCAAGTTTGAAATTCCAGTTAACTTACTATCTTGCACTTTTGTTCTTTTGCTGAACTAGCCATTTTAAATAGCAGTTAAAAATCGCAAATATAACACAAATAAACTTTAACATATAGTTGTGTCAAAAAAAATTGACTATGCTATCCGTAGAAATATTTTACATCATAAGCAACTGTAGCCTACGAAGTAACTAAGACAAGACAATAAAAACACGAGTTTGTTCGTAATACTTCATCATGAACTTTGTTATTTTGAAATAAAATGCAAACCATTTTGAACGCTGACGTGCCGAAAATATTGTGTCGCGTGCCATTGGTGGCACGCGTGCCACTGGTTCACCATCCCTGGCCTACACAAACCTGAGTAAGGTGTCTTCTGCAAAGCACAACAGCGAGCGAATGTCAAAGTTAATGGTGCGTGATGTACGGCTGTTGAAGAGGATTTTTTCTCGAAAACGCGAGACTACATTCCCGCAAATAACGTCCTAGATGAATTTCCACCTTCAGAACCCCGTATCCATGAAAAATGTCCAACGGTTGCATGCTGCGAACGTTCATGGTAGAGTAGATATTCCAAAAACGTTAGTTTCGAGGTGGAATGCTATGAAGAGATCACAGGAAAGCCGAGACCCCTAAAACTGGACACAACTACGATGGAAGCAAGTCATCTGGTCTGATAAATCCACTTCTACATTATTCCGGACCACCCTACGTGTGCTCGTCTGGAAAACACTGGCAGAAGCATTTCATGTTGACTGCCTGATTCCATCCGTGAAACATGGAGGGGGTTCTGTGATAGTGTGTGTGTGGGGGGTAATATCTTCCCATGGATTGGGGCTTCTCGTTGTCTTGAGGGAGATGATAACAGACGAACATTATCGAAGCATGACTCTCTTTCCGGAAGAATAGTCCTGAGTTCCTGTTCACATCTCTCGCTGTGTTCAAATATGGCCGCAGGATCAAGATGATGAAGTGCAACATATAACGTAGTGTCTTCAGTCATCTAATCTGAACATCACTGAGTGTTTGTGGGGTATTTTAGAGAACAAAGTCTTGCTTGGTTTCCTTTTCTACTCACGCTATCTGAAGACGGCCCTGCATGGGGAATGGGTTCGAATTCTTTGTTCAAGATCTTTGTTTGTCAATCCCACTTCAAACACAAGCTGTCATTCAGACCAAAGGGGCCCAAGCCCTTACTAATAAAACATTTTCATTTTCTTCACTGGTGTTCTCGCCTATTTTGTCCTATGCCGGCACATCAAATTTTTTCTGTAAATTTTAGACACAGTGCTTATACATTCCAACTTTTACACAAGAAACAATGGGGTATAATAGCACATAAAACGTTTTTTTGTAATTTTAATGTAAAAAAAATGAGTAAATTAATAACTTTCTATAGGAAATTTTATGATAAAATCGAGAATGGTACAATAGGTTTACATTTCAAGTCTGTTGAAAAAAAAATTAAAGAGTTAAAGGTGAAGTGCATCACGATTTTATCATCATTGGTTGAAAAGGGCAGAAGTGCTTCAGGTCTGTCAGTCTGGCTTTCATAACGACGTCATTACAACACTAAAAAATATTCACAAACGCGTGTTAAAACAAGTTTCAAGTTAAGGTCAGAAACCCTTCTTTCTTGACTCATAAGAATTTTTTTAAAAAAATAAAATGCTATTGTGGACATTTGTAAAAACATTGTACTTTCCTATCTGTACGAACAAGCATAAACATCGATTCGTTTGAGCAAGTAATTTTTTTGCATTTTCTGTTTGAAATTTCTGTTTCATTTTCTTTTTATTGTTTTCTACACATTTTTCCAAATACATCTATTATTTCTGTATAAAAATGACAACAGAACAAGTATGTATGACAGTAATCATGGGATTTATAATGAAGCAACTGAACGGTATATTTAAAAAAAATTTACAATCTAAAAAAATGTAAGAATAATTTTAGATTGAAATATTTTCTTTACTGATGAACCTCTATTTAGGATTTATAAAAATATTTTTGAAATGGAAAAGGACATTTTATTCTTTGTAAATAAATTCTTTTTATAGCTTTTATAAAAATATTTTGTAATTGAAATATTAATTTTTTTCTTTTATTAATCAATCCTCATTCAATCTTTTCTGAATCTAATTCAGAGGACTTTTTTGCTTAAAACTCTTTAAAAACCATTTTTTTTAAACCATTACGTTATTATTTTGAATACTAACGCAGATAATTAACAAGAAAAAGCAATTTTACAGTGAAATAGAATAGAGATGTTCAACCTAGGTTCCCTAGAACTTTGACAGAGGTTCCGCAAGTGATCACTACTTGCTGAATCAAAGAGCCAAAATTTCAGTAAAATTTTCATTTTTATAAGAAATTGAATGCTTAAAGGGAGTTTGCTTGCAAAAATAAATATAAAATAAATATTTGATAGATAAAATAAAGTATTAAATTTCTTAAAATTCACGTGCTTCAAGCATGAACGGAATAAATTAGAAGGTTTGCAAATGAAAGAGGAGGTGCAACTTATATCGAGATATATTAACAAAATCGACGTTAAAGTCTAAATTTAAGCAGGAATAGCTCCTAAATTATAGGTTGCAATATAGAATAGCAGAAGTTGCTCACACAGTTATAAACATTTTAATGCCATTCTAAGCAATGTGCTTAAGTTAAAATATTTCTCGACTTATGTGGCAGCAAAAACAAAATATAGAAGAAAATTAACGCAGAACATGAAATACGACTGCAGATAGCTTCAATATATCTAGACTTCAATAGTTTGAGTAAAAAATGCAAACACATATCCTAGTTATTAAATGCAATGAGTATAAACTAATGAGAAAGGGTACTAGTGAACACGAGTTAATGAGTAAATAATATTAATATTCTGTAAAAATTCAAAAAAAAATGGAGTATTTTTTTGTCTTTTAATTGTAAAATGTTTTGAATGTATTTTAATTATTTTTTAAGATATATTCTTCTAAGGCATTTTTTGGACGAAGCTCCCCGGAAACAGGGATGTCTTAAGCCAGCGATCGCCAAACTTTTTGACCTCACAGACCAGTAAATTCATAATTTAAACCCTGCGGACCACTAATAGGAATTTTTAAGTGTTAAATATATTTATAAAAACAAGTTGTGATCAGAACACTCAAAATGTACCTGGTTAATAAAATGAAACTATTAATTGTAACCAAATTATGAAAGCTTTATTCATAAACCTTAGTAAAATAAACAAAAAAAAAAAATGCAAAACAAACAATTAAGAAATGGTTTAAGTATATCGAACTTTTGGCATTATTCATTACTAGTGTGATGGATGTTCCTGCTTACTTGAAATAATATTATGGATATTTGGATCCAATGTTGTTACTGCAAGACGAAGAATTGCATTTATATTTCAAGGTGAGATCGGTACCGAGTTTCGATGGCTGTGACAGATGAAAAGGCCTTTTCACATAAATAAGTTGTGGAAAATTGAATCAGAATTTTCATCGCCTGTTCACTAAGAGACGGTATTCACTTTTTATGGAAAGCCAAAACGGAGATCTTGATAAAAATGAATAAATTTAAAAATTTGAGAGTTTCGTCGAATCATAAGTCGATGAGGCTTTCTTTTAGATGCATGCTTAAATTATTATCCTGAATTTTCGCTGCGAATTTTCGTAATGAGTAAGTATATTCCACATTTTTCTGGGGACCAGCGAAATTTTCTCGCGAACCACCACTTTGGTGACCTCTGTCTTAAGGCATGGGCCAACTGGGACCGAACCCAGTACCTCACCCTCGGTGGGGGCCTCGTTTCGTTTTCAACTCTTTTTAATAAGATCATGATCCAGATATATATAATTTTAATTTTCAAATATTATTCCCATATATATTCTCTGATAAACAAGGAATTTCAAACTGCATGTCAAATGGTGAAAGTGGTAAGACTGTATTATTTTGTGATGACGTTGTCCAAGTATAGGCCTAATACCATAAATAATAATTCAACTCATTTAGTTGAAATGCGACCATCGATCGAGCCGGTTTGGGCCTAGGTCTTTGTGATTGCGAGTCGTGCACATTTAATAGTTTTAAATTACCATTCGAACGAGTATTTGACAGTGCGTGCTTTATAATGTCTACTTTTAAAGATCCCAGGCAGGGTTTACTTTTGCATAGGGCCTCAAAAATTCTTAAAATTTTTCTGGGCCCAGGGCCTTAAAGAGTCTTAAGACATCCCTGCCTGGAAACACCTCATAGTTTCAAGGGTTCAGTGAGTCAACAAAGTTTGAAGACCCCTGAAATTGAAATAAATAAAATGATCATTCTTTATCGATTTGAGAACTTATGAAAGCATAAAAGAAGTTTCAGTTTACACTGTGAGAGCCTATTGTTCTTCAAAAACAAATAACACAAAGTAAACAAAAACCCTAAAAGATGATTTCTGATAGTACTCATAATTCTCTTCTTGAATTCAACCCGAATAAAACAAGAAAGCAACAATAAAAGAAAATAATCAAAGCTGAAATGAGCAGTTCCAACTCTTAATAGATGTTCGTTGAAAAAATTTTTTCTCTTTTGAAACAGAACCAATAAAAGAGTAATACTCTCTGTTAGTCATAATTCCAGACAATTTCAAAAGGAGAGTTGTTCTGTTTCCCGTATCTGTTTGATATCCGAATAAACAATCTAACTGAGGCTTTTGACCGTTGCTATAGAAACATGGGTTTGTTTTAGTAGCGTCGACTCGAAAAAAGACCGTATATAATAAGGGTTCAAACGAAACAGAGTTGGCTTTCATGCGAAATAGATATGAAAAAGCGGAAAAACAGGAAAATGAGTTTCGATGTAATTTATTTCACCGAGTTTGGAAAAATATATCTTCGTTCTTCTAAATATTTGTTAAGTAGAATTGAAGTAGTAAGAATGCTATGAAAATGGAATAAATGAAAAAATTACTTCTCAGAATTTGTTCTTTATTACTCATTGTCCGAGAATTCAACCATGCATGATATCAAAGATAAATAGAAATTAACTTTTCCTTTTTAAAGTACAATGAGCTACAACTATAAGTAATGTGATACAATTATGAATGTTTATTTATGAGATTTAACTCTCTAATAATCCGTTTAATTACAATGTATAGTAAAATTATATCAACACAATCAAAATTATTTGTTAAATATTCCTTACAGCAATCATTCTTAGTTTTTCACTTTTCTAGGCCATGATTTTCTTAAATAACTAAAACAACAATTTTTTTCATGCAGGAGAAGCTTTGGTATATAAATATCTCTCAGTTATTTGTAAACTGTGTTGAAATTGTTATACAATTCCATGATCTAACTTGGAAGCATTAGATGATTACGCCATTTTGATACACAGTTAGGCCTCTGTTGTTTTTGTTTTTTCTTGATCTATTTTAAATATTTCTTTGTTTTTACATTCTTGATTATTTGAATGTACTGTAGTGCAACGGTCGCCAAACGGTGGTTCGCGAAAAATATTTCATGCTCCTGCAGAAAAATTGTGACATTATTTATATTTTTGTTAAAAATATAAATGTTTTAAAAAGGACGAGTAACAAAACGCATTATGGAATACGGACTAAACTTTTATATTTAATTTTAGTAGCTACTTTTAGCGAAATTCCTTCAGATCTTGGCGAATTTTCTGCAAGTGTATCTAGCGACATTTGAAAATGAGTGTTTGCAACCATGGTAAACTGACAGCATGAAGCCCTTATCACACACACATTTTTCGAGCAACCGTTTCGCCCAATTTTTTGAAGCAGCTGAGAGTGAAGGGTTGTCGTAAGCAAAACGACATGCTCTGACGTCAGCCGGGATCTATCTCCACATTGAAAAATTACTTGCCTCTAGCACTACTCGCTAACTTTTTTAAAAATCTTTTTGCGAAATGGGGGATTTTAGGATTCCATAGGTATATGAGAATTTTTGAGCTACGTTAATCAAAGCTCTCTCCATCATTTCGTTCCATTTTAATTCGTGCATTTCTAATACTGCGCTTGACGAAGATGAGGCTGTCATCTTGTTTTCACGTTGGAGACGAGGAACCTTATCGGTTGAAATTTGGAGCAATTTTAATTTCGAACAATTTTTTCAGCTCACTAGCAAGAAGTTGTTCGAAGCCGTTGCTATCGTAACTGAGAAAAAATTGCCCGAAGCGGTCGGTTGAAAGAAAAATTGCTCCAAATATATGTACGTGTGATAAGACCTTAACACTTCAGCTCGTTGATATTGCTTTGCGTTGCTGGTTGGTTCTTGCTTTTCGTGAAACTCCTTTTCAATAAAATGGAAATGTAAACATAGACGTAAATAAAAGATAACATAGATATAGATAGTACTCCACCATATAAAGGTCAATCATATTAGTGGTCCGTCACATGTAAAATTGTACATTTATAGTGGTCCTCGGAATTCTAAGGGTCGGCGAACGTTGCTGTATATGTATAAATATAAATTCTGAATTCTCAAAGCTCGCTTAACCCCGCATGAGTGTCTTCTGTGAATAATAATTGTTCTGATGGATATAATAGTCTTAGTGGTTCGGTCTAGTTGATTCATTTTCTTGTTTTTAAGGTTTTATTTTTGAAGATTCTTGTTGAACAATTTTCGAGCAGCTCACATTCAGACGCATTTACATGTAGTCTTATGCTCCGATTTTTATCCTGGAGATTTTAAAAGCTCTTAAACTAAAGAAGTACTCCAATAAATACAAATAAAATTTCACTAGACTTTTTTAAATAACTGTTTTACCACAACTTTGAAAAAATTCAAAACAGAAAATTCAAATTTTTAATACGGTATTTATGACTATTTAAAACAATGATAGAAAATATGACAAATATTTAAAACAATGATAGAAAATATGACAAATATTTAAAACAATGATAGAAACACTAGGAAACAACGAAATATACGCAGCATTTGATTTTAATGAACTGAAAACGTGACATACACCTTTTCAGTTATGAATTCGTGATCCACACAACAAAAAATACGTGCTATTATCACACGCACAAATAACATGCGAAGGAAAGTTCTTACAATGTGTTCCTTTTCTCTTGAAGCGAGATCCAGGAGGCCTTCAGTTTCGTTTCCGCCTTTCTTGAGGAGAATCGTATGAAAGGCGTTTTTGTTTTGTTTCTCACGATATGAGAAAATTAGAGTTCCATACCACAGGCATTACTTTAAAGTTTGAAACTAAAATCCACCGTATCAAATGTAAGTTTCGTGAATCTATTCATATTGTTTGGATAATTTCAACATCAGCTGCTCGTAAGGTATCCTTCAAAAGTCTCATTATACTTAATTTTTTTTTCTACAAGATTTCAATTTTTCCTATACTTATTTTAAATTACTTATGCCATCATTTTAGCATATACATGCACTATATCAAACAAAAAGTCATTATTTTTTTAATCAAAGCTAAGGTTATATATAGACGGATCTAACACATGATCATTGATATAAATTATTCCCATACAATATTGAATAAATTAATTGAAACAAACTGGTCTTTAGCGCAGAATCGTACATTCGGTTGCTAGATAGTTATTAAAATTGATTTTATTTACATTGATCATATACAGATATCCAATACTGCCAAAAAAAAATCCAAAACGAATTGTTTTAAATTAAAAAGGAGCAAAAATTGCATATCTTGAATTAAATAAATTCATTTAAACTAATGGATTAAGTTTAACATTTTCTCTGAAATGAGATGAATGCCATTTTCATGTATATAATAAATGAATGTTATTAAAAACCCATGGAAAACACTTATTACTTTAATAAAAGGTACACATTTATGTCTCTTAAAACATTACTTCTGCTGTAGGTATGAAGATGTAGTATTTTAAGAATTCTAATAACACAAAATGTGTGTCTGTGAAACCGCATAAAGTCCTTGAAGTTGTAAAAAGATATTGAAATCGAAAAAAATTTCCATGACTTGATAATTTTTTCTCAGAAACAGTATATACATTCAACAGATTAAAGTTAAGGATTTATCATTTCAACACTAATATGTGCTTAACAACGATGCATAGCCAATAGGAAATTGGGAAATCCACACAATGAGAAAATAATTTTTAAAAATTTATTAAATGAAACAACAATGATCGAAATAAACCAAAAAAATATAACACTGATTACTCAAAAAAAAAGAAATTTCAGTGAAATTCATAAACTTCTTTAAGGTTAGAAACAAAGGGCTGTTAGATGCATGAATCATTAATTAAGATCTTGACATGTCCAACTGATGTAAAACACACTTGAAAATAGATATGTGATGTTTTCTTCATATATATTCAATACAGAAGATTTAATTTTTTATGTATATGGAATAAAACCATCAAAATAAACAGAAATTTTATAAAACCATCTTTGCTATCGAATGATCCGAGTTGCGATAAAAATTACAGGATGGCTATATTGATTTCTAAACAAAATGTGATGCTGCTCAAAAATCATGACTCGCACAAATTTTGATTATTGCCTTAAATAATTAATTATAATTAATTGATTATTTAAATGAAATAACCCTTTATCAGATCAAAAAAATTCGAAAGACGATGACTACATAAAGTAGATCTGAAATGCTTGAGGAAAGATCTTTTTATTTTATTTTCTATAAGCACATTATTAATACTTTAATTACAATCAATTGATGCCATAATAAATTTGCATGATAAAAAGTGTTTTCCGCCGTTATTTATGAGCTCCGAAGAGAGAATTTCAACAAAATGGCGGAAGAGAATGATTCGCCTTTAATTAGCCCTAATTTTCGAACGCTTCTTCACACCAAACGATGCGGAACAAAGAGGTGACGATCGTTAATTTTCATAGATTTCTACGAAGAGTTGAGTTGTTCGGTCGTAAAAAGAAGTCAGAGTAATATCCGGAAATAATCATGCAGTGGAAAATTTACACTCGCTACCTCTTATACATTTCCGAGATTTTCGATATTATTACGCGTTATTTTTTTTTCGTTAGGTACGCGAAATTTTAATTTAATTCTTGTTAAGAAAATTTCTGATATATTTTCCCCCCGATAATTGAGTGAGTTAATTTGAAGTATGACCGTGAAATAGTTTTATGTATTTGTTGATAAAAAATCTATTTAGGTTAAAAAGAATGTAATCATCTTTAATTATAAATGAGTGTCAGTGGGGATTTGACACATAAAGGTAAAGATAAAAAAAAACAAACAAGAATTTTAAAAAATGCAACGCTTTTAAAAAAAACTCTAATAAAAAAAAAAGATTTTCGGGATTAAAAACTCTCAAAACACTTGGAATAATCTTTTTTAAAAAAATTCGATTTGATAAAAAAAATATTTATAACACATGCTACAGAAGAAAATGGCGATAAAGCATCTTAATTTTGTACATTATTTCCTATCTTGATTTAATTAAAAAGAATAGGGGTTTTTTTGCAAAAATTCCAGAAGATTCTAAGATGATTCAAATTTGCAAGATTGATTAAAAAAAAAGAATTCCTTACACTTAGTGTTAGTGAAGATATTAATTAAAACTTAACAAACCTTAAACACATTCTTCTCAGACCCGCTTCAGATTAATTAATTACCATTTGAGCTAAACATTTTTTTTAAATCAACGACCACTAATGAGGAAAAGTTAAACATGGAGTTAGAGCATAGGAAAGAACTGATACATAAAATAAGTAAGATTTTTAAAGAACTGTAGTTAAAGTAAAAAAATATATATTACGGTAGAAGAAGAAATGTAGTAAAATAGGTACAGAAAAAAGCTTACAAATGAATAATTGATAATTTTTTACAGTATTTATATTAATTAAACAAATAGAACCAAAATGTAACAGAAATTCTTTTTAAAAAGTGCAATTAGACATAAATGATTAATGTTTATATAGTCAAAATTTTAAAGCAGAAAAATTTGCAATACTTTTTTTGATGAAGTGATGTAATATTTGACGATATATTTCTCTATATTTAATAAAAGTTTTTCAAGATGTTGTAATAAATTTATTTTTACAAAAAAAGTATAATTAATAAAGGCAACTATATCTGTACAACAGAATATGGAGCAAAACTACAGTTTGGACAAATTTGCAATTCTGATGATAGTGAAGCTTTTCATGAAGGTGCGAAAACAGTTAAAAAAGGACAAATTGAATTGTTGAACAGTATGAACAGTTGTATAATTTGTACAATGGGAGTTGGTCCGCCATTAGATGGACAGGATATATCCCCTCTAGTTTCCTTAGTATAAAACACACAGTTAAAAAAATTATAATTTAAATAAACTAAAAAACACGCTTTTATGTTAAATTGAACTAAATAGTAAAGAAATGATTCTTAATGAAAGAATAAAATAATTAATGACAAAATTAATGTCATTGGGGGTAAAAGCGTGCGGCCGCGGTAGCCGAGTGGTCAAGGTATCGGATCATGGTAGGCCTTGGTAAATACCATATAAAGGAATCAAAACTCAAGTACCACCAGAGACCCATCGTGTAGGGCAGCGATGCACGTTAAATCTGTCGAGAGCTCAAACGTTCTCCTGTTGGTGTGGTGTGGTAGTTAGGAGAGGGGGTGTCAGCTCAGATGTCGTCCACGTCACTTGACCATGGTTCAAAATTACGTGGTCCGTCGCCAAAAGCCCTCGTGTAGCTGAACAGTGCGACTTAAATATTCACTCACTCACTGGGGTAAAAGCGTGGGGTGCTCTATATAAATTGTTATAATTTCTTACAAGTTCAATTCCGAAATACTGATTTATATAAGAAATGTAAGTACCAAAACCCATACTTTTTACCCCAATGGCCATTCGATTTCTCGTTAATCATTTTACATAATAGCTAGAGCCTAGTTCTTCACTAATTTGGGTTCAAATTTTAAACACCAAAGCGTGTTTTTTTTTAGTTTTTTTAAACTATAATTTATTTTTAATTTTTTTAGTTTGATCTACAATAAAAACATGTAGAGTTTAACAGTCAGAACATATTTTTTTTTTTCACATGCACCCAGAGTCATTTTTTATTTTTGTTCCATTTCCAGAAAAACTAGACAGGTGATTTTTATATTACATAAGTGAGGTACTTTGGCCGCACGTTTCCTTTTAGGGTTGTAATTTAATCTTTCGAAATCATAGAAATTTTAAAATGGGAAATTAGATTAGTCTTTACATCTGGAAACGGTATAATTAGTTAGTCGCCAAATTTGGAGAAATCGTTATTCCTGATGATCTTGATTAGGACAATGGAACAAAATTATTAAATTATTGTATTGTCATCGGTACGTGACAAGTGTGCAAAATTTCGAATTAATCTTACCTTTTAAAATGGGTAAAAATTGAGTTCAAAGATTCCGTTACATACAAGTGAAGCTTATAAAAGCGTGTTACTGTGTTGAATCGGTTTTTCAAATAAATCCATTACATCAAATTCAATAATGCTAATTTCAAATAATGCTATTAGATCTTACATCTTAAATTTAAACTGAAGGGAAGTAAAAAAGAATTTTAAAAGAAAACAAAAAGAAATTCGATGTTACGATTGAAACTTCTTAATAAATAAAAATTTATCGTAAAACTTTTCCGAAAAATCGAAGACAACAGACAGAAACAGCCTTTGCACAATCTATCACTATGTATCTCTTCAACGTATTTAACAGAGCTAATAAAAATGAGCAAATAACATAGTTACGAGAATGTGAAAATATCAATAAAATGGAGAAAGAAACGATAAAAAATATCAATTTATATTTAATAGGAAATAGAAATTATAAGTACAAATTAAATCAAGCTATATATTTTTGCTTATTAAATCATTCCATCACAAAACAGAAATTTATTTTACTGATTTTTTATTAAATAGAGACAGAACAAAAATCAATTTATTTTAAGTAGCTTTAGAGTATTTTTTGATTATCTAAAAGCAGTTTTGATTTGTTAATATTAGTAGTTGGGTGATTTACTACTATAATAAATATAACATGCTGTTTAAAACCAAAGCAGGTTTGATTTTTTCTTTGTTTCTATCAATTGAATTCCAAATCGTAAGGAAATCATGCAATTATATACATTAATTTAAATATTACAGCATTTTTGGAATTTCAAAAACGTTATAATATTTAAAAGAACACTAATACTAAAAATTGCGGCGGAAATAATTTTTAGAATGAAACAATCTCGACCACATTTATGAAAATTACTTTGATTTTTACGTTTTAAGTTTATTTTTAATGGTACCATGTTCAAGAGACACGCAGCCTTCTTCAATATAAAGCAATGTAAAGAAGAAATATATACTGTGTATCTCCCACAATATGCTCCTCTATCCATATGTAATTTGTTTAGTCTTAAAAGTAATTTTTCAACAAGATTAAGGAAAAATTTTATCGTCAGAGTATCTGGAAAATACGTTCTGTCTTCAAATGAAATATTTTAAGTTAAAAAAAGACTTTAAATCGTTGTTCAATTCCAATTTTTTCATAGAAGCTTCCTTTGATTAAATAAGAAGATAACGTAATAAATAATACAAGTCAAGTCACTTATGTTTTACTTAAGAAAAAACATAGTAGGTTGAAAGATTTTGTTAAATAAATCAAGAATAGTTGGTATGGTAAAAAAAATAGTAGAAAGTAATTGGGCTCAATTTATGTGTAAGGAATTCACAGCAGTTGCGCACACAACGGGGGCGTGCCTGGGGGCAGGACCCCCAAAAGCCCTTGATTTTTTTTCCGATTGGTTTATATAATTCTAAATTATATAATACGTAAAATTTAATTAAATATTTGTTATTAATGATTAATTAGTGCTAATAATTTATTCAATAATTAATTTTTTACTGTGTTTTGTTCCCGAAAATCGACAAAATCAAAAGGAGCATGATACAAGAATGGTGAACTTTCAACACACCGGACCCCCCTCTTGAAAATTCCTGTGTGCTCTACTGATTTACAGGTATCCTTTTTTATCAAATAATTATTCATCTAATATTTTATCCTAAATATTCGTATAAGAGCAATCAATATACAATCTAGCTAATTTACTCTGTTTACTCATAAGGGATCAATGATTTAAATCGATATATCTTTGAGCGTTGATATAATCATAATTGTTTCAACACATTACTTTGTGTGTTTAAACTTTTAACAATTTTAAGCTCCAAAATACATCAAGACGTTCTTTTTCAAAACTTTTACATTGCAAAGCAAACGATTTATATTGAAAACAATGATAAAAGTAGGAAACAATTCTATTAATTATAATGTCTAAAAATGATAGCATGTTTTATGAAGCACATAAATATAACTTTAATTCCAGCCAGAATTTTTTTTTAAAATTTATAGCTAACTTGGAGCAAACATTCTACAAATCAAAACTTTTTTTTAAAATTAAGCAACTCTATCTCGCCCATTGACGTGGTGTGATATAGAGCTCAGATCAGTCTTGACACGTGAATATGGCTTTAAAATACGAGGTAACATTCTTCATTTAGAGAATCATTACGTAGGCCTCAAAAATAGGCGTGAGGGAGTGTGAATGTTTATTTTTTTTCAGTGGCGCAACAGCCTTTGGAAGTCAAGACCTTCTGTGTCCATGGGAACTGAGGTGCACATTAAAGTACTAGATGTTCCTGAAGTCTGGGTGGTCAGTCTGACGCAAAACCCCAGTGTGTTTTGGTTCTCAAGCAGAAAGCTTGGTACTCCATTTAGCTGCGAGGCCCACTGGGGAAGGATGAGAAATTTTAGGAGTCCGGCCAGCCACCCAGCTCAGGATTTTGGAACCCCGGCCCTCCTTGGCGTAAGAAAGCACTTGATACACTACCCGAGTTAGCCCGCCAAGTTCCGAGATGTGCCCCAGTGAAACATCGCACTATAAAAGCCAAACCCTGGGGCTGTGTGAACCTCCTAATTTTGAGACCCCTCCCAGTTGGTCAGGAATGAAATAGGACGAGGCACCTGAACTGGCAACTCCCTCTCCAGAACCACCCACACAAAGCCGCCCAGTAGGGGAGGACTTTGATGCCCTAGACATATTTAACGTGCACCAGCTTGACCCCTACACAGCGAGTCTTCAGCACCATTGGGGCTCGAACTCATGACACACCGGCAACACGTCCACGACCATAACCGCTAGGCCACCCCAGCCTAACACAGAAATAGACATATATGGATTGATTGAATATTAACGTCGCACTGTTCAGCACGGGGCTTTTGGCGACGGACCACGTAATTTTGAACCATGGTCAAGTGACGTAAGCGACACCTGAGTTGGCACCCCCTCTCCTTACTACCACACCACACCACCAACGGGAGGGACGTTTCAGCTCTCGGCAGATTTAAACATTGCATCCACTTTTGCCTTGCCCTACGGCGGGTCTTTAGGGGTACTAGGATCCGAACTCATGACATGCCTGCCACGATCCAGTACCCATACCTGTGGCTACCGCGTACAATAGACATATGGAAGGTAGTTTTAATATTTTGTAAATATATTTAAAGTAAATAAGCAAGAAGGCCTTTAGCACTTATAATATTAAATACTTATCCATGGAATAATATTATAAAATTGTTTAGCAAGGATATATAGAATTTTTGTACAATACCCCTAATTATATAAAAGAAAATACTTGGATATTGCTTTTTCTGAGAAAGTAAGTTTTGTGACTATTTCTTTTGACCCTAATAGAAAGGTATAAATTGCTCCAAAAGGGTAACGTAATTTACTTTCTTTCCAATTATGACTTCTTTCTTTTCATTGATTTGCTAGCCAAAACACGTCTGCGAGTTCTCAATGAATCTCTTCCATCTCATACTATTTTTAACAATCGTTCTTCAGCTCTTAACACGTAGAAGACGTTAATATCAACGCAGTCAATCCGTCTTAGTTTCGGTCTTCCTCTTGGCTGATTTCCAGTCGCTTTAGTAAGAAAAGAATTGTTTTACTAGTCGTCTCCTTGAGATTACGGATAACATGACTAGACCACTTATTATTTGTATACTTCAACTGACTAGACTTAACGTCTGGTTTCATTACCGAAATTAGTACTGCCCAAAGTTTTGAATATCATGTTTAATTTGAAGTATAATGGGTTATTGATACCAATTCAATACAGTAAGACATGTCATTGCCATGGAAGCATAGACCTGAAATTTAAAACAATGCTAACTAATTCACATGAAACTACTACAAGTAAAATAAAGACTAATATTAATTTTAAAGTTTTTAAAAAATAACGAAATACAAGACAACAATAGTCGGACTCCACTGGGACTTCGATAGATTTGAATCGGAGTTACAGATTCGATGATAGATCAGCAGAAAATATATATACAGAAAGCGTTAAACATTGTTCTCACCATTTTTTGACATCAAGGTCATTGTTAGAGGTAAACAGAAATAAAGAGATCCAAAAGGAAATGATGTGGCTATTCACTCACTTTATTTCACATTAATTCGTTTATTTAATATTATTAAACTATATTTAAAAAAAAAAAAAAACTAAAATTCCACAGAGAATAAAGATTTTTAAAAGATGAAAATATAGAATATTTAATACATCAAATAAAAACCGTCTATCAATTAAACAAAAATTTCAGTAATCATATTTTTTGTTTAATGTTCCCAAGACCGACTGGTTGTCAAGGTGACACTTCGAAAATTGTCTAAATTCATGTGACATCATTTAGTCACATGATAACTGCAATCACGTGTCTTCAGCCAATCAATTCATAAATTTATGTGACGTCATAGGTTCATGATAAATATGATCACGTGTTTCATCCAATCAGTTCATGCGCTTGACATTTGTCAATTTTGGTTTTTTACAAACACTTTCTTTTAAAAAGTACATACTTATCAACAATAATAATGCACATAGGCATAACATACACAAAATGCATTTGATTTAAAAGTGCACGTATAATATAAGAGTTTTTCTTGTAATTTTTGAAAATTTTTTACAGAAACTTAATAGTTGAGCATATTTACCAAATTGTAAAATTTGAAATTTTATTATATTTACATTGTTTTAATACGACAATTTTGACACGAACCAATTTTGTTCATGTGTATGCTACTTTCACCCTCCAACCCTACAAACGCTACATAAAAAGATTTCATCTCTTATCGGTTGGTTTTGGAATTCGGTAACGATTAATCGCAGTCTGAGTAAAAATCAGCGAGTTTGGTTCGCGTTTTTTCCGCTGTTTTGATAAGAATTGTTTATCGAGGGAAAACAAATTGTTATTTTCCTTAAAATGAAGATGGAGCTTCTTATAGCTGTTGCTTAAAAACAGTAGATGAAAACGGAAATCTGTAAGATTTTGGTATTACTATAACTCCACATTATCAACAATACATGCATATATACATATCTGTGTAAATAAAATGTATTCTAATAAACTTAATTTTGTTGAATATATGGGGTTTTTCTTGCAATACTTTTTAACACGAAAAAATATTTCAGTCCTTTCAATTTCGTATTAAATGATTTTCAGTGTTTTTTGATACATAGGTTAAGGAGAATATACTATATAAAGATTAAATATTTCATGAGAAATTGTTCATAAAATTCTGATCTTTATTACAAGAAAAACGTATACAGTAGAACGTCGTTTATCCGAACGTTAATTATCCGGAGTGTCAAATATCCGAATCAGTTTTTTCAGAGATCTTGCAGCGAAAAACGAAGGTGTACAATGGTACAGCGAAAAATAAGTGATTACTTTTTACAATAAAGATAAAATTGCGACATTTTGCACCTATTTTGCTTTTTCTTCAAGCACGTTTCCCACATGTGATGATTTTCAATATTCGTATAGTGTCCGGTTTAAATATATACTGCATGATCGCATTCGGTTTTCGGTTTCGAACAATCCTATCGAACGGTGTCAGCCCCCGGTTGATTCGGATAAACGACGTTCTACTGTATTTACTTTCCCTTTTTTAATTTCCCAAGAATTTTTCCTTTGGGAATGTAAAAAAAAACCCTTTTTTTCACAATGGGGTTCTTTCGGGGTTAATTTTTTTATTTTTATCAAAGTGACCACAAAATTTCCCGGTTTACGAAAAATACGAACCCGCCTCACAAAAACAATATCAATATCCCGTACCTTGATCAAACATTGATCCCATCCCTGAGATTCGTTCCCCCTTTAAAAAAAAACCCAAACCCCGGTCCCCTATTTTCCCATCCCTTTTAAAAAACAAAAATTCTTCTTCCGATTAAAATCTCCTAATAGAAACCTTTAAACCGGAAGCATCAAAAACCCCCATTTCCCCAAAAACACCATTTGTCACTGATTGCACAACTCGTTCACCCACCCCCTCTGGTGTGTTTCGACTATCCCCCCTTTCCCCTTGTGATGCAGAATTGGATCACTTTTCCCCTAACCTATTATTCCCGTCTCAATCACACTTTAAAAAGACCCGTTACAAGACCGTGACAGCAATTGCGGGGCCCCGGCCCCTTTTTGCCCCGAACTTGGCGCGCCACCCCCCAAAAATGTCACCTTCCCTACTTTCCCTTCACGGCCTACTTCTCCGGAATAATCGAAAAGGAATTTTTTTTGTAAAAAAGAAAGCAGTTCGGCCTAGAAGAAGGGGGCGGAACAAAAATTGGGGAAGGTGAAAGTTTTCCCCTCCTTTTCATTCTGGACATTTTTTTTCTTTCTGGTGACATTTTTTTGTGGATGGACGAAGGGCTATTTTAAAAAAGCAACTAAAACAACTCAGTGAAGGAATATTTTTTCGGGAAATGAATGTCATTGTGAAATTCTATGATATTTTCAAATGTTTTCCCGAATCGTTTGTCGCACACCCAGTTAAAACAATGTTCCATTTATTAACGCCCGTTTTTTCCAAAACTACATGAGAGCTATTCGTGACGGATGACGAAATTTTTTGAACTTTGGTCAACTGAACTTGTCAAAATTTCCCAAGCCCCGACAAAGTGAGGTTTTTTTGAGCCTCTATAGAATTTACGTACTAGCCCCTCTAAAAAAAGGGGTGGCAAACAGTAGTAAACAAAGATTTTTTTGTGGCCCGCCAGGACAATCAAAAAAAATCCCCTTTGAATTAAAAAATTTTTTTCCCTGCTCGCCCAAAGAGATTCGTTTTTGTATTTTTTTACCATCAAAAAGCGGAATTCCTTTATTACTTTATTAGGAAAAAAAAAATACCTAAAAAGAGTTTCTACAAAGCGATCATCAGCAGAGTTGAAGGACGGGGTCCGGGGTTTTAAGGTATCCGACTACGTTTGGAATCGTGTTTTTAAAAAAAGCGCATAAATGGAAAATTTTTTCATGATATTTAGTGTCACTTAGATTAGAATACATGTATAAAATTGTTTTAAGGACATTTTGACAAAAAATTATTTAAATACAATATTTCGGCAATAAATTTAAACAGAAAAACCCTTTTTTTCAAAATGTTCCCCTTTTTTGGGAAAAAATGCTTCTATTATAATAATATTTTGCCTGTATAAAATCAGACCTCTTTACAGAGGCCCCTTTTATGTTTTTTAAAAAAAATCCCCTTTTATTTTCAGAGTTACAACCCATTGAAATAATATTATCGGCTTTTTTTTCTTAACATTTCTCCCCCCTGTTGTTTAAAACGGGAAAAAAACCCAAATTTAAGTTAAAAAATTTTTTAAAAAAAATTTTTAGTTGAGCCTCTGTAGAGGGGTCTGGGTTTTATAGACAGGAAAAAATATTTTTTTAAATAAACTTTTTAAAAAAAGGAAAACATTTTAAAAGGCTTTATGTTCTTTTTTTGTAAAAATTTTAAATTACTTATAAAATTTTTTTATTTTAATACTATTCTTAAAACAATTTTAAAACATTTAAAATCTAAGTGACATTTTAAATATGGTAAAAAATTACCCCATCCCCTTTTTGAAATACGGTTCAAAACTAGTTGGATCTTTAAAAAAAAAAAAGTAGTGAAGTTTTTTTTGTTACCCCATTACTGTTGATAATGATACAGCACCTGGGGCTACAAAGCAGTTTTTGGACTTGTGGTCAGACCCCAATGTAAAAAAAATTTTTTTATGCTATGACATTAAACCCTTTCGTGGACCTTGGAAAGAGATTACACACATTTCCCCATCTACATACTTAAAAAATACACCTGTAGAACGCAAAAATCCATTATAACATATTGGCCTTGTTATTTAAAAGATGGGTAACCAAAATTCCCTCTTCGTTTTGTGCTGTTGCCAAAACCCGTGATTATGAAAAATCTGTAAATCTTTACAACAACAAAAAAAAATTTTACAAAAGTAGGGGTACCTTGTCCAAAAAGGGGTCGCTGTATATAACAATGTCATGGGAAAAGGGTTTATCCTTCTATCAAAAAAAAGAAAAAAATACCAAATATACGAAACCCATAAAATGGTGGCATCGAAACTTTTTAAAATTTTTTTATTGACATTTTTCCCCATCAAAAAAATGGTTTTCCAAAAAAATTTTCAAGTGGAAAAAGGAAAAAAACAAAAAGTTTAGATTAACTTAAAAATTTTCCAAACTAGTAGACGGATTTCTTCCCAAGGAAAAAAGGAAAAAGGGCGTCCACCCCAGCTTAAACAAAAGGGGGGTTAAGGTTTTGGATGATGTGCCCCAGCCGGGGTGGGAATTCATTTGCCAAAAAATGGTTTCCAACTAGGAAAGATGCAGAAATGTGGCGAAAAGGGGAAAGAAAAAAGGACCAGCTACATTTTGTAGAATGGATTCCCCTCTTTGCAGCATGATTCTCATTTTTAAAGAAATTCACCATTAAATTTAATTTTCTTTATGACGGTGAATGATTCCTTGGGAAGTATTCTTTTTTAAAAGGGAAATTTTTAAAAGCAAACTTGAAATTCGGCAAAATAAAAATATATTTCCTTAAAGTCTATTGTTTAATGGTTAATACAACATTAGAAACTTTCGAGAAATTCAAAAAATGAAATAAAAAAAGGCCCCCCGAAAAGGGGTTAAATTTACAGTTACAAATCTGTCAGCTGAAAAATTTCCATGTTTAAGAAATTTCCTGGGGAAAATTTCCCTTTTTTATTTTTTGTCGTATATATTTGTGTGCATCAAAGTTTTTTAGGAAAGATCAACAAAGTAAAAGATATGTTCAAGTTGGCTGACATAAACTTGCAAGCTGGGCTCAGAATTCAATCAAGCAAAAAAAAAAGAGAAATTTGACCCGGATTTTTTTGTCTCATTAAACCTTTTTTCATAGTAAAAAGTACTTTCCGGGTATAGTTAATATGATTAACAAAAAAAAAATTTAATAAAAATTTCCATAGTTTTATTTCACTCCATATTTTTTCTTCTTTTATAATGATTGCAATCATTTTAAAGAGTTAAAACCCCCCTCTTTTATTTTCCGATAATATTAAATTGGCTGTTTTTTAATGTACCTTTTTTTCAAAAACTGTTATATGTACATGCTTGAAATTTTTTTATACAATTAAAGTATACCTTTTTCATTGTATTGGGAAAAGAAAACTTTTTTATAATAAATTTTTTAAAATTTTTTAAAATTTATGAAATATTTTATCAAACTTTTTAGAATTTAACCCATTTTTTTACATAAAAAATTTTTAAAACATAAATATTTTAGTTTTTTCCAAAAAAACTCCCTTTCAGTATATATTTGTCCTCAATTTTAAATATATCACAAAAAATTTACATACATGTGAACAATAGTTTTCTCAGAAAAGGTACACATCGAACATCAAAATTTACATTTTTTAGGGAAAATTTATTTTAATGTATTCAGTGGACTTCTAATCAGTTAGGGGTAAAAAAAAGGGTCAAATTTACAAAAAAAAAAAGATACATGTTTTGGTTTCTATCAGTTGTTCCACTTTTTTTAAACAAAAAAAGAAGTACTTTGTTTACATTTTTTGCCATTCAAATGGGCGTGGCCCCGTTCCAATATTTAAAAAAAGGTTTTTAAAAAGGGCTTCCCAATTACCTATAAAGGGTTTAAAAAAAAGGTATTTTTTGAAAAGGGGTTAAAAAACCATACAATTTTGAAAAAATTAAAAATCTCAAATTGTAAAAAAATTTGATTTTAACTTTTTTTTACACCCCTTAAAAAAAAAGGGGATGCCCTTCGGGGAACCTTCCCTCTAACAATGCCCAAAAAAAAAGTTTCCTTTTTCCCCCGCTCCCGGGTTAAAAGGTTCCCAAAGAGGTCCCCCAAGACCTCTGACAGTCTTTAATTTACTCTTGAGGGGTCCACGGCACATTAAATTAATTTGGACGTGCGTGCACAACGGTGGGCTCCCCAAAAAGGGTTTTAAAGTAAAAGGGAAAATATTTATGATCTATTTCTATAATATTATGAAAGTTGAAATAAATTTATCATAATTTTTTACGTCTTAAAAAATTTTAGGGTAAAAATTTTTAAAAAATTTTAGAGTAAAATATTACAGGTAGTTACATAACATATAAGTAATCCCAAGCGGAGTGGGTCGGTCCGACCCGGGGTCCCTCCTGTGCGGTTTAAATAGGCGAATCCCACAGCTACAGGCAATAACTTGTCTAAAATATGGCAGTATAAAGCGGTCGGGAATCTAGTTTTGTGCATGCCCCCCTATGAAAAGGCAACAAATTTTTCTTTTTTTTTTTAACAAAAAGCAGTATTATTCTTTGTATTGTTAATTATTCAAGTCTGTTAGAGTATCCGACTACGTTCGGAACCGTGATTTTACAAAAGCGAATAAATGGATAATATTTATGATATTTGGGGTCACTTTGATTAGAAAATGTATGTAAAAAATTTTTTTAAAATAGTATTACAATAAAAAAAAATTATTTAAGTACAATATTTTGACAAAAATGAAAATAGAATGACCCATTTTCAAAAATTCTCCTTTTTTTGAAAAAAGCTTCTATTTTTATAATATTTTTTCCTGTATATAGCTCAGACCTTCTCTTTTTGAGGCTCAACTAAAATTTTTTTAAATATATAACTTAGAAGTGGGTTTATCCATGTTTTAGGACAACAGAGGGAGGAATTTTAAGGAAAAAAGCCGTTTAAAATTTTTTCAAATGGTTGTAACTCTGAAACTAATTGAATTTTTTAAAAATCATAGTTGAAACCTCTGCAGAGGGCTGTATATACGGCAAAAAAATTATTATAAAAAAACATTTTCCCAAAAAAGGGGCAGAAAAAGGTTATTCTAAGTTAATTTTTTTCCGAAATAGATTTAAATAAAAATTTTGTCAAAATGTCCTTAAACAAATTTTTTACATGTATTCTAACAAGTAAAAAACCCTGAAAATTATCCATTTGGGCCCTTTTTAAATTATGGTTCCCAACTATCGGTCTTTAATAAAATTCTGATATCGTATACAATTCTATCGTTAAATTTAATTCATAAAAATTGCCTTATTATACATATTTATTAATATCATTTTCTTTTTTAGGGCATCAAAGTTAAGTTCTTAATTTTTCTACTATGCATTAAAATAGTCCTTTGGGGTTCAAGTAGAAATTTTTTGTATAAAAAGGGATGCATAGACACAGTGTCGTCCCAAAAATTTTTTAAAGGGGGATGGTCCCCATTCTTTATCATATCCCAATGCCCCCCAAAAACTTTGATTTTGTCGATTTTCGGGAAAAAAAACAATAAAAAATTAATTAATGAAGAAATATTTAGCATTAATTAACAAAATTAGTTATAAATAAGAACTACTTAATAACATTTTACGTACTCTATATACATAGGATTATAATCAAACTAAAAAAAAAAAAAATTAAAAGCAATGCGGGGAAGGGGGGTAAGTGCGAAAACAAAAAATCTACAAAATAATGTTTCTTTGTATTATGCATAAATATATCATCTCAAAAAGTAAACAATTTAATAACTATTTTATCTAGTACATGTTATAACACTTTATAATAAATACCCCTCATTTAAAAATAGTAATTTTATGATACATACAGTTTTATATAGCTCCTAAATTATTAATCACGTTAGAAGCCTAATAGCACTGAAAAAAAAACATTTAAAAATTAAAATGTCAAAAAAGGACAATTGAACTAACAAAATAAAACCAAAGGAATGATTTCTTTTAAAACCTGTTTCAAATTTATTTCGATGAAATTACTGTGTTTCATCTTAAGTTGTACAATTTCCATTAAAAAAAATCAAAATTTTAAAAAAAAGAGAAAAAAGGTATTTTAAATAATTCGATACGTAATATTAAGATTCAATGTATACTGTGCTAATTTATACTGCAAAAAAGGCTAATATGTTTCTGTCAGTGAATTGTTGACTTACAAGTGATGTACAACAAACAGTACGTGATGATTACAAGAGCGTAGAAACATTTCGAATATTAAGAACTATGCTACTCAACAACATTTAGGTACTTTTGTAATTTTGCCTTATATTAAGTTTAATAAATTTATGTCAGATTTTTTCGTCTAGGGGAAAAAATTTTAAAAAAAAATAAAAATTACGATATGTTTGGACTAGGGTTCATTTCTGTGCAAGTAATAATAATAACGTGGCCGGAAAGATGATTGCAAATAAAATAAGAATATGCTCCTTCAATAAGTCAAGCAGAAGTGACCTTGAAACAAATTTTGTAGCCAAATATCATTGAAATCACCAAAAAAACCTAAAAACAACCAAAATTTGGAGGAAAAAATAGCCCTTTGTGTGAATCAATAAGTTCCATGGTTAGTTGACGAGATAGTACAAGAGCTTCACTGTCTATACAAGGACAATGCAGAAAATCAACATTGTGGTGTGTTTTAAAACTTGGTTACGTATCTTTCACCTCATGTGATATTATGATTATAGATTTGGCATTACTGTGTGAACTTTGAATTTGTGCTATTGCGGATTTATACGCGTAAATGTTAATTGTTTCTTTTTAGAAGAAAATCTGCTGTAGATACAAAAGAGTTCAGGAATAAATTACGATTTACACTGAAAAAACTGCTTGTTATTTGTGGGGACCTTTCTACACATTTGAAAACTGTCATATTCTTCACCATGATACACACAACTAAATATGTTAAAACATTTATTTATAAGACCAACTATAAGCTCAGAGGAACCTTGAAATAAATAATTTGAATGGTGTTTAAACCACCATTTCCCTCTGATATAAAAAAATTACTTGGAAAATACTTACATAAAAAAATAAACAAAAATTCGAAATATTTTATTCACTGAATTATGCCGAGCGTATACGATACGGAAATATGAGCAAGATTCACGTTGTTGTATTTCACTAATACACTGCAGTAACTATGTATAAAATATAGTGGATACATATAAACAGATTATATTAATGGATTACTAGTCCAAACTGCTCGCCAAAACTTCCACTTAAGCAATTGAATAGAATAGTTTTAGATCTTATACTAGAAGAATAGGGTTTGGGTCATTATATAAACGGTTTGCGTAAATATCTTTTCGTAAACAATTTCTATGAACATTTTCAGTTGGTGTAATACATTTTCAAGATTTACTGTAAAAAGTAGATAAAAATAATTTTTTTTTATTTTTAAAGTGGCGTTCGTTTTTTCTATTATTTTTGAGAAATTATCTTATATAAATCATAGAAAAAAGAATTTTTTTCTGTTGTATTTTAAACAATTTAGAACAATATTATTTAGAATGTACAATTTTACGGTATTAAAAACAATCAACATTCCTGAAAATTTATTGTTTTTAAATCTTTTCATTGCAAATATCATAGAGAAAAATACGAAAAATTCAAAACATTATTCCAAACTTATTTCTTAAATCTTTAATGAACTTTTTACTTCTTTACTTAGTACGAGGGAAAAAATTTTGTTTTAACCATTCTTCTTTTAAAATTCAAAATAAAATTAAACATAAATTATTGTCAAATAAAAAAAATAAATTTACCCTTTTCAGGCTGCATGGGATTTTTTAAAATTTATTCTAACCATTAAATTTCCCTTATAATTTTTCCCAAAAATCAGGATTTTTTTTGGAACAAAGGATAAATTGCTCAGCGTGCATCAGTTTTATTGATGATATGAAATCGCTGAAAAGTCATTTTCAGACTCAAAACGGGTCTATAAGTAAATAAATGGACTAAGGTTTTTATTTCAAAAAATTAAAAAAAGTTGTTGGTAGAACTATCGAATAAGTAAGAGAAAATATAAAGACCTTTGGAGACTGCCTAAAGAATTGAAGATTCCCTCCCTTTTTGTGATAGGTATAGATGATCATAATATTAGGTAAAACGGAAAGCACTGATTTCGAAATGTAATATAAAAAAGATATATGCAGTACCGAATATCACAATAACCAGATAACGGACTCTTCGGTCCTTCCACTGATCCAAAAAAATACTTTTTTTCGTTTTATTAAAATTTTTTCAATAATGGAAAAATAAAAACTCAAAAAGAAAACTATTTAAATTGAATCTAGTTCGAGGGGAAAAATACGTAAATCTAGATGCTATTGAACTTTCCTATGAAAATTGATTTGAAACGTCTATCGGGCATGGACTTGGAGCCTTGTTGTCCAAAGGTCCCAAGGGAAATTTCCTACTGCTTTCTTCCATTTGTTTGACAAGTAGAGTTTCTATCGTTACTATTGTTAATTAGGGATCACTTGCTCCCCTTAGCTATTTATAACTTTATTATATTTGGAATTATTAAGAATAAAAATGGTTGTGTTTTAGAGATGTCTCTTTCTCTCTCTCTTCGTTATTTTGAAAGTGAAAAAATTATACTACACCCCTTTTTTTGCGGGCTTTGCTAAATAATACCCCAAAAAAATTTTTTTTACTGATTTTTTTTTTTTCATTTTCACCTTGGAGAAGCTTGCCACGAAATTTCAGATCTGTTAAAATTAGTTTTTTTAAAATTTTGGTTTTATGGCTAAGGGTTTTTGGGTTTTGGTTTCATTTTAAAAAATTTTCCCTCTTAAATTGAAATTTAAATTAAAAAATATTTTTGAGCTTTTTTGTCTGAAATGGTTTTTAATTCCAATTTTCATTACTAAAATGATTTCTTTTTAAGTTTTGAGTTATTTGAGTTCTCATAATTAATTTAATTTCATGGCCAATTTTTGCTTTAAAAATAGTTTATATAACTTAAAAGCTTTATCATTAATTTTTTCCTGTAGAGAAAATGCCATGCCAAATGCGTTCTCAGGTTGCTGCGAGAAATAATATTTCGAAGAGATGGAATACTACTGAAAATGAGGTATCTAAAAATAAGTCCTCTGCTGATTCTGCAATTAGACTTTCGAATACAAGTATTCTGAATGCAAATGTTGCAGATATAACTGAATATTTTCTTGTGATGTGTACCAAACTACATTATACTAAACGTATTGTAGTACTGTATTTTAGTATTTTAAAGTCGTACGCGTCAAGAGCTAAAACTTCCTAAACTGCCCCAATTTAAAACTGAAAAAAATTAAATTTTATAAATAAACCTGACTATTTTTAGCTTAAGTTAGTATCACTATTATTTCATACATAAATTCTTTGTGTTTCAAAACTTTTGTGAAAATATTAGGTTAAGATAAAGCTGAATAAACTGACGTCTTAACAAATGCTATCAATATTATGCAAAAATATTTTTTGAATTAAAAATTATTTTCAGTCATGTCTAATTAAAGTGTTTTAATGCAGAACATACATTGGAAAATAACATATTAAAAAATTAGAGCTTTACGGGCATTATAAGTTTTTGTTTTATGACTTTACAAACTTTAAATGCGTTTTTCTCAGACTTCTAAATTTGAAGGTATAAGTGTTTTCTAATCCCTAAAGCTTTTTTACTGTTCAAGATAGAGCCTTGAATTTTTTTTTTTTTGTATATACTCTCAAATGTATGTTCTATAAAAGATAGTATGAATTTATGGCTGAGATCTCAAGTTATTTTTCTAAAAAATGCTAAATTTGATATTTTAAAAATTTTCGTGTTTTTTAGGTTTTCTAGAAAAATAATTTTAAAATCAACAAGGGGAATAGATTTTCAAACCATACTAGCTTTTGTTTGCAATAACAAAACAAAATAACAAAATGACTAAAAAATTTTTAAAAATTGAGTATTTTATAAAAGTGTGAAAAAACTTCAAAAATATTCCTTATTTTTCAAAATTGTAAAAAATGGCTGTGATCAAACTGACTTTATACTTACAGAATCAGCGTAATAATATAATCTAAATATAAAACATAATTTTTTTTTACTGTAACTGTCTCCAAAATTTTTTTTTTTTAAAAAAAGGGTCCGTGAGCCAAAAAAATAATGAAAACATATCTAACTTATGAGTGTAGAAAAGCACCCAACAAGATTGAATACGAATACGTAACATTAAACAATGTAGAAAAAACACAGTTGTATCCAAAAATGTTTTGATTCTCCCACAAAAAACCTCTGTTTAGTAGTGGTTTGGTGTTTTTTGGCGCAAGACCCATTTTTTTGGCTATACTGCGCCAATTGATTGATTGTTTGGGGAATATTAACGTCGCACTGTTAAATACGAGGGTTTTTGGCGACGGACCACGAAATTTTTGAACCATGGTAAAGGCTGGACGACCCCCTCTCCAACCCACCAACGGGGGGGTTTCAGCCCCGACAGATTTAACGTGCCGCTGCCCCACGGCGGGTCTTTAGTGGTACTGGGTGAACTCTAAAGGCAAGCCACGGTCGATACCTTAAACCCCTCGTACCCCAGCCCCATACTGCGCCAAACATTCATAGGTCTTTGGGCTGGACGAGAAAAAAAAAGGAGAATTGGTGACAAGATGGGTGTCGAAAAAAGAAGGATCCTGGGGGGACCCGGGGGCGTGACACCCGTTTTACCAAAAATAGTAAAACCCCTTGAGAAAAGGAAAAATCACTGGGTACCCCGGTTGTACCCCAAAACCCAAAGGGTGGACCCCCCGGGGAAAAAAACCCTGTTTGTAACACCTTTTACTCTGTGCGTTTACTCCATTGTGTCTTTCCTTTACCTGGCTCAAGATTACGAGGGGTTCGTCGCCAATAGCCTTAGTGTTGCTTTATAGTGAGACGTTAACAAACACTCATCCACTCATAAATTAAAAAAAATATTGTACAATTATCAAGAAAAAAGTAATTAAAAACAAGTAATATAAAAAAAAATTTTTAATTAATTCCTACTTAGATCAACAAGAAAAATTTTATTTTAGCTCTTTTTATTTAAAAAGTTATAATTTAAAATAAATATGATATACATATAAGAATACAACATATAAGTGTTAATTAAATTTTTTAAATTTTCATTAAATATCTATTGTCATCAAAAAAAACGTGTATATAAATTTCACAGTTCAACTGAATACTTTTAACACGTGAGAAAAAAAACCTTTTCAAGTTTTGACACAAGTCGCCAAAGGGTCGCTAAGTAAAAATGATGCCAACGTGGTTGTGTATTTGTAATTCTTTAAAAAATTAGTTTTAATCAAAAATTTTTTATTAATTATTATGATATTATATTGTATTGTCATCCAAAATAATCCTGTATATAAAATTTCAGCTCAATTGAGCGCTTTAAAATGTATTTTGTTAAAGATTGAAAATTCCACCAAGATAAATAAATAAATAAATATATATAGAGATTGTGAGCTAATAGTAGGAATTGAATTACAACATGAATATTCTAAAAGCAATATTTTAATCATCGTTGGTAAATAATTTCAAGACCGATTGAAAGATAGATTACATTGATTCCGTGAAACAGAAGTAACTAATCTTCGAAACAGTCATGATCTTTAAATCATTTAAAAGACATGACCACTGGATCAGCAATATTTGAAGGTCTAGCCAATGAATTCGAAGAACAAAGATAAATAAACGTTTCATGTCAGTGACTAACTACTCAATGAGACGTTTTTACTGTTCACACTCTCGGCTTCATGCACGAAAGAGCAGCATAAATTGCAAATTTAATTAGAATTGTGTTAAATGAGGCGAATAGAAATAGGACGTCGTGATGAAATGCTTTAGTTAAATTGCTAATACAACTTTAAAGAGAATCATTTGCAAGATATGCAGACGAGCTAATCATTCGCTTGCTCAATGGAACAGTTATATTGGCAATTGACCAATGAAATTCGATGTTATCATGGTTCTTTCAATTACGCCATTGAGGAATTCGGATGCAAAACAACGAATTTATATTCTATTGTACGCGATTGCATATTTTATGATAGATGTTACTATAAAGACGATCGAAATGATTTGTAAGGCAATTTTTATAGTATTTTTAAGCTGGGGTATTTAATTGCTCAGTGGTTCCATAATTTTTCGTAGTGTGTCAGATGGTAGGATGGCTCGACACTTATTGTATTAATGATTTTCATTTCTCATACTTTTACTTACGTCATGATTCCATTCTGATCGTTAAATTAAGACTTTCGTATCAGTAAGTTTTTCACTGGTATGTACACTAGTCACACTATAATCTATCCTGCACGGTATGATGTGGCCACGGTAGTTTAGTGGTCATGGTCACGAACTCATAGCCGGAGTGTGATGAGTTTGAGGCTTTAATGGCTTTTAAAACAAATATTTTTAATACAGATGAAATATTTATTTTTCCACGAAAAATGTGTGCGTAAAATACTTTTATATTGTATTATTTGCCAAACACAAACATTGCTTCTTTTTTATAGAAAAAATAGTGAACAGAAAGAAGGAAAATATATCTTTTATTCACTTTCAAAAATTAAAAAAGGACCCAAAATTACTTTTAAGTGAAGAATAGCAATAATTTTAATAATAAAAAAAACCGATAATTGCGTGATTTGTCATTGTAAAGGTTTAAAATATAAAAATATTGCTAGTTTAATAATTCAATTTTGCACTTATATTTCAGTAGAAACAAATCTGCTTCTAAGATTGCCTTTATTATATTAAACTTAAATGCGCCTTTGGTAAATTTCTTATTAACATTCAAAATACGTAAAATTATTTAACATTCAACTAAAAAACAATTCTACAAGAACCCATTAGAAAAACATACACAGTGCGGCAAATAAGATTTAAGACTGTGTCCATAAAAAGAAATAAAAGCAAGAAATTGGTTTTTTTATTCAAAATAGGACCCTCCGGCTTCAATGCTACCGTTATAGAGATTTATTAAGGAATCGAACTACTGTTGCAAATCACTTTGTGGAATGGCCAGCAAAGCATGCGCCGAAGTTACTTCTAAGGTCTAAATATCCTAAAAATAACATCCTTTAAATTTCATTTTAAGTTTTGGCAACAAGGAGTAGTCCCAGGGTGTAAACTCAGGTGAATACGGTGGATGGTTCAAACACACATTTTTTTTCCCAAAATTGACGAACAACAAGGGGGATGTACTGGGTGCATTGTCGTGTAACAACACCAACTGCTTCAGTCCATTTTCCCGGACGAATCGACGAATTCGGGCCCTCAAACGTTTTTAAAAAAGCTAAGTAGTGCTAACCTGTAATTGTTATTCTATTTGGAAAAATTCTTTGTGGTATACTCTAACATCGAAGAATGTAATAAGCTTTTTTTGATTTTGGATGGAATTTTTTTTTTTTGGCTTTCGGGAAATTTTTGTTCCATTCCTCACTTTGTCATTTTGTTTCAGGGTCATTAGAAACACCAAGTTTCATCACCTGCAACAATGGACTTCAAGTTTGGATCGTTTTCAGAGGCTGAAATGATTTCTCTTGTAATGTGCACTTCTCAATGGTTTTTGTTCAAGGGATAAAGTGTGTGGAACAAATTTAGCGCACACTTTTGTGTTTTGCCCAAATCTTCATGCAGGATGGTTCAAATTGTTTCTTTGTTGATGTTTAAAGAATCTTTTCATTCTTAAGCGCACGAATCTTTCCCAAAATTTCGTATTTCTGAATAAGTTCACGTTTCGGGATGAAAGGCTTCCATACGTGATATCTTCACCGCATTTTTTTCACCCAAAACGTTTGGGCATAAAAATTTGATCAAAAACAACAGTCACCGAAAACGTTTAGAGTTGGTATTTTTCCCGAAGCACTTTTATCAAGTTTTGGGAAAAAATTTTGTACAGCTCTTTCCTCCATCTTAAAAATCAAGAAAAAAAATTATTCGAAAAAACGCTTTTCCTCCAGCTCTTACCCTCCAAAACTTTTTGGGGTGTCAGAAAACCATGGACATTGACGCATGCGTTTTTCCTCGCCCCTGGTCCGGGAACGAATCTTAAAACTTATTTGGGACTGTGTATATCTTTTGTTTATCTCTAAGACAATATGAGATCTCGAAAAACTTTTCTATATTATAAAATTATTCTTTACTTACGAGAAAAAAAAATTCTAGTATTTAACCAATCTTGGATGCTATCGAAGTAAAATCTCTGTACAACATTTCCAACCCCCTTTAATCCGCATTTTCCACTTGACTTCCCCGATTCCGCCCCCGATTCCCAATCATCCCGGCATCCTCCCCCCAAATTGTTTCCCATTTCGTTTCAAAATTCTCCAACAAAAAGATTTTTTTGAATAAAAAAACGATCTATTTTTTCATTACATAGTTATTTTTTTTATTCTTGAAGTAACCAAACCAAATGCACCCAAAAACTGGAAAAAGAAAAAAATCATCAAATGTTGGAACTGTTTTGTAAACCAAAGTTTTAAAAAATTAGATTTGGAAGAGGATAAAAGTCCAATCGGATTTCCGTTTAATTTGTTCGTATTTGTTTCTGTGCAAAGTGTTTTTAGGAATTTCACGCATTCGTAACCCCTGAGTCCCCAAAAGAAAAGAAAGTTCACTATTCCTCAAAGACATTCTTCTGGTGGTATCTTATGATTACTTAAGGGAATTTTTCCTTTTCAAATTGCCAATAAAGCCAGTCGGGTTT
>BMAV01017144.1:56632-77220 GCA_019973955.1 Trichonephila inaurata madagascariensis | reverse complement strand
AAATAATTCGTTTTAAATAATTCAAAGTAGACAAAAGCTATTTTTCCACTGGTGTTGACACATTGGATGTCTTTCCATTTCTGCGAGTTTATTACAAAGATTTAAAATACAGAATTATTTGATCAATTATTATGGAACACTTCTAAAAGATGCTCGGTTAACTTATTATCAAATGCCATAAATTTTTTTCCTTCTTAATACATATATCAATTACAATGAAAAAAATTTTACACTAATGGAGTGAGACTATTAAAACATTTGATATTTAGTGTGTAATGCTATATATTTAAATATATAAAGAGAATATAGTATAGCTCAATAATGGTAGGTCAGTAATCACAATATTCGAGGAATTTTACTCTTCGACACTTTCGAAACAATTTATTTCATATAAGAAATTTATAGTTCTTTCTAAAAACATTTAGAGATATTTCTCAAAATACACAATCATGATATTTTTTCGAACTGTCTTTAGGGAAAAAAATCATATTTAAAAACCAGAACACTATGGGAAAATGAAGAAAAGATAGGAACTTATTTGTAAAAGAACTAATAAAGGATAGAAAACTGCAGTATCGCATGAGATATTACTAGTCTATAACAACTTATAAATCTGCAAAAGATATTTATTTAATGTTATTCCTGAATGTACTACATTTAAATTTAATGTCATTTATATTAAAACAATATTATGCAATTTGGTAGTTTTGGAAGCCAAATCTGGAAAATGGAACGATTTAAATCTTTTTAAGAACACGAGATTTCGGAAAAATTAGGAGAAATATATACGGAGAGTCTAAGATATGGAAATGTTTTTTTAAATAACTCCATTAAGAAAAAGATTTTTTACAAATTTCATACGCGAGTCTTTCCCTCAAAATGTAAAAGTATATCGTTAGAAAGCTTTGTTGCATATTTTACAGATGTAAGATTTTTCCTTAGTATGAATAAAAAAATTTCTTTTTAAATTGCTAGAAGTAGAGAAGAACGACATGCATGTATCTCACAAACGTGAGGTTTTTCCTTGAAATGAATACGCAAATGTTCTTTTAAACTGCCTCTTTTTTTGTGAGAGAAAACTTAAAGGTTATTGCCACATGAGCACTATATTTTATTCATTTTTCTTTGAATTGTTTTTCAGGATAATTTTTTGAAAAGTATACGCTTTATCATGAAGTTTGAAAAAGCTGACAATACACTAATTGCCAGCAATTAACTCTCAGTCTTGAGGTACCATAAAAAATAGGATTCCTAAACATTTAAAAATCAGTAGGAACTTTCACGGTACATTCAATACTATTTGATTCATTTTGCTTTATAAAAATTAATTTAAAAAATTGGGATACATTTAAGGTATAAATCCATCTTCAAATTGATTAAGCCGACTCAATGTGTTACATTACTGGTAATCGTTAAAATTAAGTTCTTGGTAGTGTTATCTTTATTTTTACTATAATTGCAAAAAAGAAGTCTCGAGTAATCAAATCGAATTATATTTTGTATTTTACGAATTTATACTATTATTGATTTAAACATTTTAAAAAGACTCAGAAACCAAAGAAAATTATTTAATGATTTAATAAAATTTTACACGAACATTTTGTGGTTGCCTCTAATTGAAATGAAGCCATCAGGAGACTCATCTTTAGATAAGTACAGGTATCAAAATCCCGAGGGGTCCTACTGATTTTTTTCTTTTCCCAAGGGGTTTATTACCTTTGGTAAACACAGGTGTCACGAACCTGGGGTACCCGAGTGATCCTTCTCAATTTTCGACCCTCCTTCTTGTCATTCCATTCATCCTTTCTTTCTTTCATCGTCTAGACCACAGATAAACATTTTTTAAATGTACACGATTATATTTCTAAGTTTCTTTATTTTTGATTAGATTATATACACTAAAGGGCCAATAAAAAAACTGGTACACCTGCCTAATATTGTGTAGGGCCCCCACGAGCACGCAGAATTGCCGGAACACGACGTAGCATGGATTCGATTAATGTTTGAAGTAGTGCTGGAGGTAACTGACACCATGAATCCTGCAGGACTGTACCTAAATCGGTAGGAGTAAGAAGGGTTGGAAATCTCTTCTGAACAGCAAGTTGTAAGGCATTCCATTATGTTCCATAATGTTCATGTCTGGGGATTTAGGTGGCTAGCGGAAGTGTTTAAATTCAGAAGAGTGCTCCTGGAGCCACTCTGTAACTATTCTGGTCGTGTGGGGTGTCGCATTGTCCCGCTGAAATTCCCCAAGTCTGTCGGAATGCAAAATGGACATGAATGGGTGCAGTTGATCAGACAGGATGCTTACGAACTTGTCACCCTTCAGAGTCGTATCTAGACGTATCAGGGGTCCCATACCACGCCAATTGCACAAGATCCATACCATCACAGGGCTTCCACCAGCTTGAACAGTCCCCTGATGACTGTAGAGCTTAAGGGTTCATGAGGTAATCTCCATACCCGTACACGTTCATCAGTTCGATTCAGTCGGAAACGAGACTCGTCAAACCCGGCAACGTGTTTCTAGTTTTTAACAGTCCAATGTCGGTGTTGAAGGGCCCATGGGAGGCGTACAGCTTTGTGTCTTGCAGTCTACAAGGGTACATGAGTGGGTCTTGGGCTCCGAAAGGCCATATCTATGATGCTTCGTTGAATGGTTCACACGTTGACACTTATTGGTGGCCCAGCATTAAAATCTGCAGCCCTTTGCGGAAAGGTTGCACATCTGCCAAGCTTAATTATTCTCGTAGTCGTTATTGGTCCCGTTCTTGTATGATCTTTTTCCGGCCTCAGCGATGTCGTAGATTTTATGTTTTACTGGATTTCGGATATTCACGGTACACTCGTGAAATGGCCGTACGTGAAAATCTGAATTTCATCTCTACTTCGGAGATGCTATGCTCCCCCTCTCGTGCTCAAGCTATATCACCACGTTCAAATTCACTTAAACCTTGAAAACCTGCCTAGAGCTCGAACCTGTAGCAGCCTACCTATTGTAGCAGAAACCTATCTTAAAACTGTGCCAGACACTTGCTGTCTTATATAGGGTTTGCCGACTGCCGCGCCGTTCTCTGATTGGTTCAATATCTCTTTCTTTCCGTAACCTTGTCTGTACCAGTTTTTTTGGCTCTTCAGTGTATTATTCATTGTTATTAACACAATTCCATTTTCATTTTGTAATGATTTGATTTAGTTTCTTTTTGTTATTTAATTTAATTTTCTCTTATTTCGATATTCATATTGTGTGTTATTAACACAATTGGTTTTCCAATCCACATTTTTGCTGTGGGCTGCGTCCATTAAGGAGAAAAATGGTGTCCTGGAGATACCTTTGGCGTTCCAAATGACCCACGCTTCGTTGAAGACGGGAAGTACGAGTGAGCTTACTTCTGTGAATCGGCTGGTGATCAGTCTCTTTGGAGACATTGCTGTAGGGCTAGTGCTGAAGATAAGAGATGTCGGGTTTACCCGTTGGATTCTCACCCTGATGCTGTAGTGCTATATCCTGGATGTACACTAGGTAAACGCCGAGTCTGACTATTGTCAGTTGATCGGCCCTTGTTTGACTTCATGGTGAGTGGAGGCACACCAAGCCAGCTGTTCCCGGGTAAAGGCCACCTTGTACCATTGATGATATTGTAACATATTCACGCTTTCTCTTAATTTGTCGTTACTAAACAGTGAAACGTTGTAGAAATCTCCATTTGCTGTTCAGAAATCCCTGAATGAAATAGGTGGAGATCCGAAAGGGGTTAAAAAGTTATGATCCTGAGACTTGCTCATCGAAACTACATCAGCTTTACAAACTAAATCTTTCTTATTAGGCCAAACGTTTTTTAGACATTGTCTTTTAATGGTAAGTCCTCATAAATCGTTAAATTCTTGTCGAGGTGTCATATCTGAGCCGGATCTATTGTGCGCTTCAAAATCAAAAATTCTCGACCAGAGTGTTACCCAGATCAGAAGAAATGCAATAAAAAAGATTCGTCACTTTTTCCCACTAAGCATTTAATTTTAACCTTTAATAGTCTTGAATTACCATCAACCATAAAAGCTGGATTCCTTAATTGTAGAGAGTGCATCCATATATTCCGAATCCTCTGCGTTGTTTAAATATCACAGGTTCGGACATTTTCAAACTTCCTATCATGGTTAATTAATGTGCTCGAGATGTGCGTTCGCTGGGCATTCTTCCACGGATTGTACACTAGAGCCGAAATGTGTTAATTGTTCACAAACCATCCATCAGATTCAAAACTATACCTAAAATGAAAATTAGAAAAAAAGACCCAGGAAATTAAAACAAATAATAATATCTCTTATTTAGAATCCCGTAAAAGAAGTTCCTTGGTTAACTCAACCATATATGTCCACAAGCTACTAAACCCCTTCAGCTATATCTACTACTACCCGAACAGATCCAAGCGTAACAAATATCTTTTGTACCCTTTTGCATTGTCTAAAAGTAATATCTTCTGCCAATCAGATGCCAAGTACGTCCACAATTTCTATGGTCTCCACTTCCTCTTCCTCAACTCAAGTCCATCTACTTCAGCTCTATACCAACAAAAGCACTCAGCCGCCTACTCCTCTTTCTACTTCTACTTCTACTGTCAGTAGTCTACAAATTTTATTAACAGAAGCACGCTTATTTCCTACAGCAAATGACAAATTTGGCGCACTGCCCACCGAAACTCAATCATCTGTCACTCTACTAGAGAATGCTAATTTCACATCCAATAGTCCAGCTGCTGCAAAAGCTGCAAAACATTTCAAATAAAGTGGAAAAAATATAGGAAAAAGCTCATAAAACAAACCAAAGCCCGAAATTGAAATAAAAATGACCCCTCTAAGACGAAGAAAAGTTTTGTGGACTACACTTCAGAAGATAAGGATTTGATTGTATATGACGTCGATGAATCATTGATGGATTGGCATAGAAAGAATGGTTTTACGTACTTCACGCGATACCAAAAAGAAATCGGAAAAAAATTCAACTGAATTATTTAAATTCCATTTGTAAATATCGTGTGATCAGATTTTAAAGTCATGTTTTAGATTATGTTCATATTTTTTAAGTTAACTTTATAACATTTTAATAGGAATGTTTTTTATACGGTTTTAATGAATTTTAGATTCACTTTATTCATACGACAGTATTTTAAATATTTGATAGTGTATTTTTGAAATTTCATAAAAGTTAAGACAAGTGTTTGGCGCCGCCTTAGCCTAAATCGGCTCTTGCCCAGTAAACATTACAATCACCCACTCACTATTTGAAATGAATTATATATAAATTTATACCCCACACCATTCTTTTAGTGATACAAAAAAAATTTACTCTGAGTAGGTATATGTCAGATTGCATTTATACAAATATGTGTGAAAGACAGCTGCTATTTACACAATCACTTGGTGTGCTTGCCACATAATTTTGTACTATACTTAGATGATGAGGACTACACCTGAGTTGATCCATAAATATCTGCATGCACCTTAGGCATATGTCAGCAATTGAAGTCAATACCTTCACACATTTCTTAAATGTGTCAAAATGCCAATTTTTCCTAGCGTTTGTACAGCTATAAATTATGAAATACTCGTAGATTGAAAAATAATTTTTTTCTCAAGTTTAAACCAATTTTTTTAATTCCATCTTTTCAACCAAATAATTGAAATATTATTCTAATAAATTTCTAAGTCAGACTGAGAGAAAGTCTGAGACTTTTCATTGGTCCTAACTTCACCTATTGTCTGTTGAAGTTGTCGTTCAATGTGGTGTCGCTTACTTTTTCGTAGTATTAATTTTTATATCTTTAATGTTAATAGAACACTTCATGAGTAATGGAAGGTACTTAAAATGGTACAAAAAGAAAAGATTATAAAGGATACAATGATTTAGAAAGAAGCCTTTAAGGTATCCGACTACGATCGGAGCCTTGATTTTGCAAAAGCGTATAAATTTATGATATTTATTGTCACTTAGATTAGAAAATGTACCTAAAATTGTTTTAAGAATATTATTACAATAAAAAATTATTTCAGTGGAATATTTTGACAAAAAATGAACATAGAATGACCCATTTTCAAAATATTCTCCTTTTGTGAAAAATGCTTCTATTATAATAATATTTTGCCTGTATATAACTCAGACCTCTGTACAGATGCTCAACTAGAATTTTTGAAATATATAATTAAGAAGTGGGTTTATCCATGTTTTACGACAACAGAGGGGAGACATTTTAAGAAAAAAACGCCGATTATTATTTCAATTCGTTGTAACTCTGAAAATAATGTGAGTTTCTTAAAAAAAATAGTTCAGACTCTCTGGAGAAGACTTTATATAAACACACACACACACAAAATATTGTTACGTAGATCCGAGGGTTCGGAGATTTTATGCAAAGCAATCACAAAGAAAATAAACAGTTCAAATTCAGGCGCTCTGTGTTGAGAAGAGTCTGCAGTACTTCAGCAGCTTCTCTCCTAAGGGATGCTGCTAGATGACATGCTTTCACCCCTTCAGTCCATCCATTGGCTTCAGAAATTATTGAGAATTGAGTCTTGTACACCTCCCAGTTGGTTTTTCCATCATAGGTAGACAGTTTCACTTATACTGGTGAGGCAGGAACAGGTACTGCAGAAGCAGGCACAAACTTGTTTTTGTTCTTATTTCCGCCAGCTAGAAGTTTCTTCTCAAGATCTTTCATTCGCTGTGATAAAAGGCTAAAATTTTCAGCCTCTCCTTCAATTCTCTCCTCAACTTGCTCTTTAATCTTTTCTATTTCTTCCCCTACTTTCTTCTCTATCTTCTCTTCAACTACTGCAATTTTTTCTTCCATTTTTACGTCTATTTTCTCTTCCACACTATTGATTTTCTTTTCAACATTGTCGATTTTATTTTCTAGAGAATTCTTCAGGACTTCTTGGCTCTTCTGTACATTTTACAGACCTTTCTGCATTCCCTCCTTTAACTCATTCTTAGTTTCTTCTTGGCTTCTCTGCATGTTTTCTAGACCTTTCTGCATTTCTTACTGGCCTTTCTGCATTTCTTGCTTGGTCTCTTCTTGGCCGTTTCACAAGGCATTGATGCCTTCCAACAGAGCCTTCAGTTACTCATCCATCCCTCGTGTTATTGGCATAAAATCCCACTTCTGACACCAAACTGTTACGTAGATCTGAGGATTCGGGGATTTTATGCAAAACAATCATAAAGAAAATAAACAGTTTTTCAAAAGTGATTCGAATTTATTATCAAAAGTCCAATCCTTTAAATACATGATTCAGCAGCAATATTCACAGAGTAAATATCCGAAGGTCTTCACACCTTCAACAGCAATCAAACACAATCATAAGTGTTTAAAAATACACGTAAATAAAGATTATTCACAAGCACAGCCGAGCTAATCGCTAGTCAAAACAATCCTCACTACTCACTGGCTTAATCCAGAATCCTCGACATACCGGCGAACCTCTTTTTATAGGCGCGACAGAAATTTCCAGAAATATAACAGCTCGTGTCATTGAACGTGACACTAGTGGAGAGATCTACTACTTTCTAGAAGATTCCCGAGGATTCCGAACTCGCCAACATGGTCGCCAATGACGCCAATATGGTCACCAATGACGCCAACATGGTCGCCAATGACGCCAGATTGACCGCCAACTCTGTCGCTAAAAATTATGCCAACTTGGGTCTACCGCCAAGATTTCGCCAAGTTCTCATTGAATCGCCATTATAACGTAAGGGGCGCCATTGCTTGTGAATGGTACAATTTTAAAATGAAATAAACATAACATAAAGTAATATAAATGCATTAAACACTCAAATACAAATTATTTACACTATTTACACAAAATTCGTAACAATATTATTATTTAGAAACATTTTTTATCAAAGGAGAACATTATGAAAAAAGATTATTCTAAGTTAATTTTTTGCCGAAATATTGTATTTAAATAAATCATTTTGTCAAAATGTCCTTAAAATTTTTTTATACATTTACTCTAATATAAGCGACACTAAATATCACGAAAGTTATCCTTTTATGCACTTTTTTAAAATCACGGTTCCGAACGTAGTCGGATACCTTAAATCTGTGTGTGTGTGTATTTCAGTTACAGAAAAGATTACAACCAAATTCTATAAGTTGCAAATCTGAACTCAAGGAAAAATATTTTATGGGCAATTGATGTTCTCAAAGTTAAAAAAAAAAATCTACCCTTTCAGGGTTAAAAAAAATGTTACAAAAAACAAAAACAAACCAAACCCAAGGCGAAACCCCCCCCCCCCTATGGAGGATATGATGACCTTTAAATTTATTTTGACGTTCGAAGTCTTCCTACGGCAGTAATTTTGCAGAAAAGTTAGTCAGATCCAGTGTGTCGCCCTCTTCATATTTCACCATGGTTCGAATTAACGAGGTCTATTGACAATTACCCTCAAGTTGCTTGAGAGTGTGACGCAAATTAAAATCAAACTTGAAGAACAATTTCCTCTTACGTTCAGAACACCGCATTTCTTAGGAAGGCCACACATGACCCACAGAGTAGAGGGGGGAAATACATATTAAATCAGTCGTGGTTTAAAGTTCACATGGTGCAGATGCTAGCCTGCAGATTTTTATTGGAAGCATCTATCTGTCGGAAATGTAATCAAGTAAAAATAGGAAACAACTTAAGAATGTAACGAATAATAACACACTCTCCACTGTAAAAAGATTACTCATTATTACAATTTTGAAAATGGACATCGCAAATAGATTCACTGGGTATTGGCGCATCGCCTTTCACTGCGATAAAGGAGAATTAAACTATTTGAGAAATGAAAGTTAAGATGAATGAGTGGAAAACATTTGTAAATTACTTAACCCTGGTAATCATTTCGAGTGCATATCGAACAACTGGATAATTAGAGTCACAATTAATAAATCAAAAGGGCATTTGGTAAAGATATATCATTTCTTTGGAAACCCCGTCCCAAGAAAAGGATGAAACCAACGCTTGAATATCTCATTTGTAGTGAGTGAATATGTATTAAAGTCGCACTATAAGGCAACGCGAGGTCTATAGGTAGAAAACCAAGTAAATTTGAACCATGGTTAAGTGACGAGGACAACATCTGAGCTTCCACCTCCCTGTCTTAAAACTTACACACCACACCAATAGGAGGAATTTTATCCCCGACATATTTAACTTGCATCAGCTTCTCTACATGGTGGGACTTGACTGTTTCTATAGCTTGAACTGCTGATCTGCCGGCTACGAGTGCGTGACCGTGACCACAACTTTCGCAGCCCTTAGGTCAAAGCGTTGAAAAATTCTTCGTAAATAATCAAAGTGCATAGAGAATCTTGCAAAGATACATATTATAAATATTTACATATTATATAAATATTTACATATTATAAATATTATACATCATATAAATCTTTAAATGAATTTCCTTTTTGGATTCGAAAGTTATCGGTATCTAAATGAATTTTAATATAAATTGAAAAGCTCCGTTCACATCGAAAGGAAAGATGACACTTAATATTGACCAAACGCTGTCTTGTAACAGGTGAACACTTTTTTTGAAATTTTGGAATTTGCTTCTTTGGCAAATCAGAGAGTATTTTTGCCGGAAATAAAGTATGGATAAGAAAATAGATTATAATTTCAATAAAACTTAAATAATAAGGATGACTTTGGCGACAAAACTGATGATCAAATTGGCCCCATAGTCAACGATTCATCATATTTTTGAGAAATTAGATGCATTTGGGAATTTATAAAAAGATCAAGGATAATTATATTTCACTAGAAATATCAAGAAAACGATGGTTCTAGTTTGATTTGACGAGGCAAGGCGCCACAAGCGCTGCTTGGTGCGAAAAAGGAATCACGTCAAGCAGCGCTTTCTGTCCCTGGAATGGAATCCAAGATGGCGGCCTAGAGGTATTAAATCGCCAGGAAGATAATTTTAAATTGTGAACAATGAAAACAATGAAACATATATATATATAAATAAAATTCCAAAAGAAGAATATTGAAAGAGATTGAGAATAACCAAGACCAATCAATAAACAATAAATAACAATATAATACAATAAAAAGTAACATGTACTAATAATATTATGCAGTATATAATAATCTCTTATAATTTAATAGTAATTATATATAATATTTATATAGTTTTATTTAATAGTAATTAGTATATATAATACTCATATAATATAGTTTAATAGTAATTATAAGAAAAGAATTATCATCGTATTGTAATATTACAAAAATTAGAAATAAAAATACTCATATAATGTAAAGTTATAAATAAATAATATATTAATAATTATACATGAATAACAAAATAATAATTATAAATAAAGAACATAATTATACATAAACATGTAATAATATTTATAAATAAATATAATAAGAAAACAAATATAAATAACGAATATTATGATTACATATAATAATAATTGTATTTTTATACTATATTATTAATAAAATAATTACATAATATATATTAAAATTGATAATGAATATCAATTAAAAAGCATTGAAAACTTGTAACATTCCAAAAACTGCAAAAATGTCAAGGTATGTTAATATATTGTAATGCTATCGCCCATCTTGACGAACATAAACAACAACTTGGCGCGTGTCCCGTGATATCAAACTAGTTCCAAAAAGATGAAAAGAACACCCTAACCTAAATAAAACCGATAAATAGAATGAATTATACAATAAGAAAAACGATTGCGACTGTGCATTATATTGACCATATACTATGACCACGGAATTTGCAATCCGATGACAAAATGAACTATGTTGAACTTTGTTGAAATGTAAAATGTAATGCTTTTTGGTGGTAAGAAAGACTTAAATCAAGAGAGAAATGCAATTTTTTACATTTATTAATATCAACTTAAGGTACTGCTCAGCAGAGGCGGATTAAGCGGCTGGCGGACCTGGCCACCACCAGAGGTCCCCAACACCATTAGGGGCTCCAAGCTTTATGGATTTTAGTTATAAATTAAGCGCGAAAAAAGGATCTTGAACCGGCGCGATATGTAACCCCTATGATTTCTACACATTTGAGTTGTGTAGAAGTCCCAGCCATCTTTCTTCCGTATATATGTATTGTTGCAATCTGTTTTAAATTTTCACATGCGCTTTCTTGCAGAAATTCTATTTCGAACAAACGAATACTATTCAAGTTAAACAAGTTCGTTTCAGTTCTCATCTGTGCTTAGTTACTTTCGTATACCTCTTATACTGATGAGGGAAAAGTCCCAACACCAAGAAATATTTATTGCAGATTAATGAAACTTCAGCAATGTATTTGACAAGGTAACATATTTAATTGATTAAAGTATCAAGATCGCAGGTTAATGTAGGCGCGAGGAGAGCCATTTGAAATGTTAAATGATGGTACATTAAAAACCGGTGGAACCGCCAGGATTTTAAATGCAAGCATGCAAACAATGTGCCTGTACATGTACCGGATATCAATTTGTGAGATGGAATTGCATGCCTATCACTCTTGGTCAATCAAAGGTTGCTTAATTCTGGTTGTGGATAACACTGTCATTGTCTTCCAATGGTATCCAATTCGCACTTGATTGGAGAAAGACCTGATGATCTAGCAGGTCAACACACGTTGGCACTCTATAGATCATGTTGAGTTACAACAGGAAATGAGAACGCATTTTATCCTGTTGAAAAACACCTTTTAAATGGTGCTTATAAATGGCAATGCAGCAGTTGGTATCATCAGACTGAAGTACAAGTTTCCAAACAGGGTGTGTGAATTAACCTCGAGAGTGCTCCGGCAATCGAAGAAAATTGACCCACCAGACCAGAATTCTAGGTGTCGGTTCAATGTGTTTAGGCCACAGAAAGATTGTTTACAAGCGCTGACCTGGCCTTCTTTTTATCAAAATACAGTCAACACTGCAGTGGTGGAGTACACCGACGCAGCCCCCACATCGGTAAGGGGGCTAATATTTTTCGTTCTCCACTGCATCACTGGAACCAAGACAGAAAGAGCTGTGATCATAGAGCCCAACACATCACCCCACTCAACTTTCCAATAGTCTCTAGCATGACATCACTGAAGTTGTAGATATCCTGATTTGGAGTTAATGGTATGAGCTCCATAAAGTATCTGGCTGGGAGCTATTTCTGATTAATTTGTCGATACAGTGATTTCTTACAGTTCACTGAGTAGTCAGATGCCGAAAAAAAACCACTTTAATTAGGTTGTAGATGAACTACGATGTTTCCCAACATGTCTTCTGTCAGTGGTGACCCACGCGTGGTCGGACAAGAGTTTTTTTTTTTTTTTTACATAGAGCCTTTCCGAGACCACTGCTGACAATGAATACGTTCCTATTAAGACTTTCTGCAATATCGTGGAAAGAAAATCCACCTTTTTTAAGCTCTATTATTCTACCTCGTTCAAACTCAGCGAGCTGTTGATAATGGCTTCTTCGTCTTAAGGTATGTGACTAGATTCGGAGCACTTTTTTTTAGATAGATGAATTTTTAACTAAATAAACACTTTTTTAGTTGAAATGGGACATAAAACTAGGAATTCAAGTACAATTTCCCCAAAATTAAAAATAATTTTGGATATATTGGGAATTCAGAGTAAAATTTTAGTGAAAAATTGAAGTTACGGTAAGCCTGGTATTGAAAGCTCTAATTAATATATTCGGATAATATAAATACAGTTCATAAGTAGCATCATTATCTGTGATAAGAACTATCAGATTTGTAATAATTTTGACAGTTTTTGAAATATGTCATTTTTTGTGCAAGAACTCAATTTTTTTACAAACTAAAATTATTTTCTCACAAAAAGTGCAATGAAATACATAAATATATACACATATATTTTATTATATAGTCACTGGAGATAAAACTAAATAAAGCATTTTCTGAAAATTTCAATTCAATATATTAAAAAGAGAGAAATCCTGTAACTAACTTTACCGTGAAGCACAAAATTGAAAAACATAGTTTCTCAGAAAATGCATTTAAAGATATTATTTGAGTTGTGAGCAACTTGCACCTGAAGTTTCTCTCTCACTGTCTTGCCCTACCTAAGGGTGTGGGAGGAATGAAAACTGAACCAGAGAATTCCATAATCACGATTATTTATTTATAGTCAAACAAACTAACCAACAACTATCTTTTCTTTAAGGGTTGTATTCTCAATCGCGAGTTATTGAAAAGAATACTCACGGATTGGGTAACCCCCGGTCACCGATAACTCTTGGGTATATAATTCCCGTTTCTTATTCTCGAACTGACGATTACTTGATAGTGAGTCATGCGTTCGCGAGATGTTAAACTCGTTGCGATTGGACACTGATAATCACGTGGTATATTGTTTATATGTAGCATGTATCTTGGTGCAAGACGTTCGATTCACAGCTATTTTCTTTCTTCTCATGGCTACTACGTCAAATAAAAGTAACTTTTTTTCTAGTGGAATCTTGTTGAAAAATACAAGGAGATGTTATTCATTGCAAGATAACCAGTGCAGTTTACAATAAGAAAAAGCACGGATTTGATTGACAACTGATTTCAATGCAGGCAGCCCGAAGTCGACAATAGCTGCAAATTAAATATGCAGAAGGAATCACAAAAACGAATAAGCTTTAAATGTTTGAACTTTAAAAACTGATGTAGGAACCAAAAAGTTACTGACAACATCGTTAGATGAACTGCTGGCCGCTAAGGGTGCTCTCATTGAATCATTGCCGTGTACATACGATTGCAACGACGATTACGATACTGTAGTTTCATCAGGAACTCTAGGTAAGTGTACATGGATTTTTTTTTATTTATTTAGCTTTTAATTTAAATTTTCCGCATCATTCTGAATAGTATTTTATGATAGTGCTTTGTGTTTTATTACATACAAGAACTCTAATATGAATCACATTATGAAATGTTGAGAAAAAAATCAGTAATTGAAAAAATTTCTTTTCAAAATACGCTTTTAAAATTTATAAGTTAATTTTTCTGTGATCCAGGAATGCAAATAACTTGGTCTTAAAAAGAGTTAAAAATTTAGTTGGTTTGATTTGATTTATAATTGGAGTGTTGCATCTTAAAGCAATGTGAGGTCTTTTTGCAATGGAACTCATCATTTGAACCTCTAAAATATCAAGGACAACACACCTGAATTAGTAACTTCTTCTAAATTGCCACAGCACATCAACCTGAGGACTTTTAACGATGATAGATTTCAAATTTTCAGAGGCACTCAACTCGCTAGCTATGAATTTGTGACCACGACCACTCGTCTATTGTGCTTACAAATATTTAATTAGAATTATGTAAAAAAATAACTCAGGTTGTATGTGTTTTTTTCATAAAAAGAATAAAGATGCACATATATAAGAGAATATGTAAATTACTACACCTAATTAAAAATGATTAAAAAAGAATTAACTTCCAGAAAATTATGGATTTATGTATTAAAGTAATTATAATTATTTAATGTGTACAATGTATCAAACTTGAAAATGTACTGTGATTTCTCATTAAATTATAAATGGTGTATAATCCGCTTTATAGTACGAAAATTTATGTATAATGAAGGACTTTTGCAGAAAAGTAAAGTTATTTAGTAAAAGTAGGATAGATTACAAAAAAAAGATTTCTTTTCGATGAAAAGATTTATTTTGGTGGAATAATTTGTAGTGGGGTAAACATTAATGTATTAAAAACTGTAGTGGCATATTAATTTAATATTAAATTAACAATACTCATGTATGCATTCTAAATTATACTAAATTATAGAATTTATGTATTTTTTCTAAATTCTATCATTTCTTACAGGAGAAACTAATTGAAGAAATATCTGACCTCTATTTCTTATGCTTTCTTGTGGAAAAGTCACTAGTTTTTGTAGAAAATGAACTTTATTGTCATTTAAATAGTCAGATTCCGTTTTATCACTATTTATTATTATTACTGAAATTTATTCTATTGTTTGCTTGATTTATATAAATGTATGAAGGTTTCATATTTTATTATGAATTTTAACTTCACTAAAATTTATTATACCTATTTTCAAAATGTATAAAATACGTTCGCAAATTTTCAGAATAATTTGAATATTTTAAAAAAATTATATTTATTTTTATTTTAACTTACTATTAATTAGACTATAATAACAAATTAAATAGGGAGGGTTTTGTAAAGTGAAATGTTAAAAAGTGTCATTAGGAATAGTTAGTTTTGAATTTTTTCTGCTACTAAAATATATTTTTCTGAAACATTGGAAATATTTTGTATATGTAAAATTTGTTTTCCGTTCTATATTGTAAAATATTGATAAATGTGTGTGTATATATAGTTTTTGTGACAAATAAAATCAAATTGATACCAATAGTATAATTATTTTTGTTAGATGGAATTGAAAAAGATTCAGTAACATGTTCTGTTTTAGATAAACGTGACCTAATGGGGTCTAAGATTCAATTAAAAAATTTATTCTTCACAAAAAAATTTGGATTTTTCATTCTAAGATTTTATAGAAATCATGAATTAAGCATAATTATTAGACATTATTTAAATGAATGATTATATACATAATAAGCATTCTATTTTAACCTACCAAAGGGTTGCTGGAAAATTTTCAATCAAAAAGAAAAATAGATTAGGATATATATATTTGTATACAATCAAAATATATATTGAAATTTTTAAATGATACGAGTTTTGAATTCTCATTGTATAACATTAAATCATAACACAAACGTAATTTTTAGCTGAATCATGAAAAAAAAGTGTATTGAATTGCTAACGTTGCTCCTATGTTAAGGAATGAAAACTGGCCTCCTTTCAATATTTTCCAATGTTTCTAAATCCTTACTCAGAAAAAAACCGTATCGGTCGTCTATATTTGTTTACAAACAGTTTCGCGAGTTCAAAATCCGTGAGTTACCCACCGAAATTGACGGGTAGAATCAACTTGTTACCTTTGGTTGAATAATCCATGGATTTGGCGCGATTTGCAGTTGAGAATAATGATGTTCCGAAATCTGCGAGTTACCGCCGGTTCGGGGATAACAAGAGGTTAACTCGCGATTGAGAATACGACCGTAAGTGATTGTCAAATGAGTAGCACGGCTAAGGCAATGATTATAAAGCAAATATGCGTAGTAAATTATTTAACTCAACCTAATCTATCATTGATTATTAACCTCAAATCTACTAATTCAACACAGTGGCAAAACACCATATTTAATCTTTACATGCGAAAGTAAACCTTATTCAATCTCACCTGCGTAGCGAATGTAGCTTCTTCCTACCTCCTTCTTTAGAATTACAAAACTCTGACTTTATATATTAGAAATAATCTGAATATCATGGTTTCTTCTTGAGAGGGATGGTTATGAATTAAACGCAAATGCTAGCCCAAAGATTCCCAAAAGGATTAGTGAGAGGACGCGTATTAATTCGTCATACAGTATAAAAAAATTTCTACTCTCTCTCTCTCTAATACTCTTAAGCTTCATGTTTAACTAATTCGGACTTTTTCTTAACCTTTTGCTGTTTTTTGGAGAGTTTTATAAAATATAGCAACTGTCATTTTTAGTGGAATTTTGATGAAAAATTGCAGTTACACAAAATTCTAATAAATGTATTTACATAATTTTTATACGAAACGTGAATAACATTTTTATATGTGTTAGGAATTAAAAGATTAGTAATACATTTGAAAGTTTTTTAAATATGCCAAATTTTATGCAAAAACACGATTTTTCTTAAAAAAATATGATTTTTTTTTTATAAAAAGGTAATAAAGTACATATATATATACACAGAGATTAGATTTTGATTCATAATACAGATAGAACTAAATAAAAAAAAGTTTTGAAAATTTCAATTAAATATTTTAAAATATTTTGTGTAGTGATCTATTTCCGGTTTTGTAAACTTCATTTCCGATTTACTAATTATGCTATAACTTCGCTTCTAAATATCGTAGATACAAAAATAGAGTGTTTTGGGAATCTAAAATGTTATGGGTTATAAAATAAAAGCATAAAATAGCTTTTGAAAATGTTCACTAAAACGGCGAATTTTGGGTAGTCACATACCTTAAATTCATGCTGGACTAATATCACCTCCCTCCCCCATCTATCTTAATCCGCCATTGCTGTTCGGTATATTACACTATTTAAAAAATAATATCATCATGTCTTAGATGCGCGAACTTAAGACGAACCAGCTGGATCACACGCATGCAAGTAAAACGTGAGTTATTTTCAACCAAATAACTCATAAAAGTTGGATGCTTACTCAAACGATGCTTTTCAGCGATTTTTTTTTTACATATACATAGTTCGAGTGATATTCCTTAGAGTATTTTCCAGTTCTTTTCATCTCGCCATTCAATTATTATTTGTTATTGAATTTTTATATTTTACCTCAAATAATCTTACCATAACTTCAATAATTAATTCATATAGAAGATTTCGGAATGGGAGATTTTGAGTATGATACTCATTAAATGAAATATTCCGTATTTTTCGATAAAAATAAATTTTTCTTCCCATATTATTTAAGGCTGTTTTCGGTTAATGTTAAAGAATAGGACCCGAATTTGGAACATTTTTTCAAATATACAGGGAATGAAAAATTAATATGACATTCTGGCTTAACTGTCTTATCGAGAGCACCCTTTTTTTAACCGAGTTGATTCATTTTTTCTAGTATAAAATGTGTTTCGCATTTTTTATCCTATACCGTAATGTTAAATGGGCTTTGCCTTCACGTATTAAAACAAAAAAGAAAGTATTCACGGAATATTCTAAAAGTTTTAAAAACACTGTATTGTTAATAGAGGTATGAGTTATAATATTGCAAATTTTCATGGAAAAATTTGGTAATTTTTCTGTCTGAAAATGTGCTTCGCGTTCGGTTAGAGCTCACGTACGTTTACCGAAAACAGCCTTAAGTCAGCGTTTCTCAAACTGTGGGTGCGCCCCCCTGGGGGAAGGGGTCGCGAGCATATCGAAAATGAAAGATTCAAAAAATAATTAATTTACTGGAATGAAGTAAAACAAAATACTTTCTGACTTTATAGAAAATTCACTTTTATACTGATATAATTTATATATATCATTTGGCGATATTACGTCATCAAAAAAATATAAAAACTTCTTCAATACATAATTAGCTATCTTTAATCCTATATCCAAATAAAAAAATATTTATTTGATTTGCTGTAATCCCATGTGTTCACGCGATAGCTCAGAGATTTAAAATTGTGAATTTAACAAACTCGAAATAAAAACTCAATGGGACTGTAGCACACTAGCTTTATTCTAACCCGCACCCTCTGGGCTGGGTTTCTCGCACAACTGACAACAAATTTCTTCTTCGATACATTCTTGCGCGCATGCGCCAACTTCATCAGACGCACGCAGGCGTCAACATACTCCCCCCCGTTGAATGTCATTCAACACTTACAGTCAATTAAAATTAAAAATTATCTTGATGAAAGATTCAAATCAATAAGAATAAGCACGACGAAAACAATAAAGCAAGGGCAGTAATGCACAAATACAAATACCAATACACAGGAAATACACTAGAATCTTAAGAAAACAAACAAACACAATAGATTTAACTAAATATCTCAATTTACACAAGATACAACATATTTAAATTCATTTAAGTCCCGTTTTTTTTCAGTCCTTTTGGCAAAAGGGAAGCAAACATATCTTATTAATAGATCTTTTAAATGTACCGGTTTTAGTTTTGATGTCAACTACTCTTATTTTTCTGTCCTGTCCGGGATAAATTTTAATTATTTTGCCTAACGGCTAGCTGCACACTGGCACGTTATCTTCTTTTAAAATAACTACATCTCCTATGTTGACATTATTTTTCTCAAAACGCCATTTATTTCTTTGTTGCAGGGTACTTATGTAATTATTTTGCCAGTTTTTCCAAATTTGTTGAGTAAATTTTGTTATTTTTTGCCAAATTTTCAACCTATTATCAGCTATATCAATTATGCAAGGCTCAGGAATAGCTGTTATAGGACGTCCAATTAAAAAATGGGAAGGTGTCAAAATATCAAAATTTTCTATATCTGAGGACAGTGGAAATAGCGATCGGGAATTCAGAATTCTCTCAATTTGATTAATTAAAGTCAGGAATTCTTCATAATTTAATTTGTGATTACCAACTGTACGCTTTAAGTGATATTTAATGGACTTGACACAAGCCTCCCACAGACCTCCATGATTAGGTGCTCTAGGAGGAATAAACCTCCAATCTACACCTTCAGTTGATAAGAAGTTAGCCAAATTTTCATCAGGTTTTTTAGCTAAATTTGCCAATCTCTTTAACTCTAAACTACTGCCAATAAAAGTTTTGGAATTATCTGAATACAATTGTGCACACTTGCCTCTTCTACTAAAAAATCTCTTTAAAGTTGCAATAAATGCATTACTTGTTAAATCATTAACAATTTCTAAATGGCAAGCTTTAGAAACAAAACAAACAAAAACAAATAAACCTTTTGAAATGTTCCCTTTCTTTGGTTTGGATACTTAATTAAAAATGGTCCACAAAAATCCACTCCTACACAATTAAAAATTAAATTTGGAGTAATTCTCTCCTTTGGTAGTTGGCCCATGAGTTGGTCACTCATCAAAGGTTTAGCTTTAAAACAAACAGAACATTTATGGACAATTTTTCTACACTCATTGTGACCATTAATTGGCCAAAATTTATTTCTAATCAGAAATAATAAAGTTTGAGGACCTACATGAAGATATTTTTTATATGGTACATTTCTATAATTAAACTAGTTAGTTTATGGTTCTTGGGCAAAATTATTGGAAACTTTTTGTCATACTGAAATATACCTTGGGATATTCTACCACCTACTCTCAAATTGCCTTTATTATCAAGAAAAGGGCATAATTTTTTTAATTTACTATTAGTAACCACATTACCTTCTTTGGTTAGATTTACATAGTCTCCATGAAACTGTTCATACTGTACCTGCTTGATCAAAATCAGCTCACTTTCTCTCAATTCACAGGACTGTAGAGGACCACTTACTTTCATTTTTTTACAATTTTTAAAAAATCTAAAAATATAACTAAGTATACGAATTAATTTAGAATAGTCATTGGAAATATTAAGAAAATCACAAATAAAAGAATTCATATTTAAAATAAAATTATAGTCACTAATAACTTTTAGTTCGTTCTTAATGTCCTTTGTGATGACTTCAGCAGGAATATTTTTTACTGGATACTCATCCAGCTTTAGGAACTCAGGACCTCTAAGCCAAAGTTCATTGTTCAACAATTTATTTGGACCAAGTCCTCTTGAAAGCATATCAGCAGGATTATCAATTGATTTGATATGGTTCCATTGTTGCACAGCTGTCAGTTCTTGAATTGTGGCGATACGATTTGCAACAAAAGTTTTTAGTTGATATGGCTCCTTTTGCATCCAAGAAAGCACTATCATGGAGTCACTCCACAGGAACACATTATAAGTGTCAATTTTTAAAGCTGACAACACTCGTGACATTAGTTTTG
>BMAV01017144.1:15678-42334 GCA_019973955.1 Trichonephila inaurata madagascariensis | reverse complement strand
TTCTGGTTTCTGTACACATATAGAGGCCTTCAAATAGCACATGTAAATAAAAAGAATTCAAAATATAAAATATACGCAATGAAAATTTTGAAAATAATTTTTAAATAGAGCATTAAAAATAATACTAGACGATTGCAAAAATTAAAAAAAATTCATTGAATTTAATCAGGGTGGTTGCGTAAATTTTTGGATGACTTTTCAAAGGGAACATGGAGTGAGTGATTGAATATTAACGTCGCACTGTTCAGCTAAACGAGGGCTTTAGGCGACGGACCACGTAATTTTGAACCATGGTGAAGTGACGTGGACGACACATAAGCTGGCCCCCTCTCTTCTAACGACCACACCACACCAACGGGAGGATATTTCAGCTCCCGACAGATTTAACGTGTATTGCTGCCCTACACGGCGGGTCTATAGTGGTACTGTGCTCGAACCGCTGGGCTACCGCAGCCCTGAAAAGATGACGAAAAGACAGCGAAATGGTTTTTATACGTATGTTTATATATCTTCATTATTTTTAAAGTATTAATTAACAATTTTATTTAATGTGCAAGTAAATCTTTGTTGTTGTTACTTTTGCCACCTGATTGACAGGCCCACGAAATTCATTGTGGTAATGGGCAAGATTTTTACTTCTGCCGTTAGTCTTAGCTTTGAGCATCATGCAAGAGACAGTGCGATTTGGCTCGATCCCGCACCCCAATTTTCAGGGAGAACACCCTGGGGGAGTCCTCTCATCTCTCTTCTCCTCCCACCAACCTCACGAGAGGATTTTTTGCTCGATGGCTATTTAAAGTATCCCCATGCCTCGAAAGCACTATACATTTGCGAACATCCATGCCTTCTCCTGGATTCGAACCCAGGCCCAACGCCTCGGCAGTCAGCGTCACTAACCACTATGCCGAATGGGCGACTGAAGATAAATTGTGTGTGTGTTAAATATATTTAACCTATTCTTTAATAGGTTGTCTTTCTGTGATTATACTACAATCTTTTGACTTGGCTGTATGTATATTAGATGCAGCCTTTATCATCGAGACTCCTATAGATTGCGTTAGTGTAGAATTGAATATTTTTGTGTAATTATAGCTCTTACTTCCGTAGTACTATGATGAATTATTTCTTAATTGTATTCTCAGCGATTTTATTATTATTGTTATAATGTTAGGTGTAATGTACCGAAATATTTCCTTGATGCAAGTGGGTCGATATTAAATTCTTTTTTTGGAGAAGACACATTACGAAACGGATGGGGAACTTAACCCTTTATCTACCGCATCATCATTTACTGCAATTATTATTATTATTATTATTATTATTTTGAATCACTACATTGAAAAGTAAGGGATATACATAAATAAAATACTCAACTTTGAGAAATGTAATCCTTTAGAGCTAATTAATTTGTCCACAAAGTTCTAAAACAGTTCTTCTCAAACGTTCAATACTTGCTGCCCAATATTCAATCATAATTTTCATCGCTCCCCCTCCATACAATAACAATGTACTGAAATCAATAATACGATACTTTAATGCTAAAGCTACAACAGGATTCAAACCTCTTAAGTAACCTCTCTCGCTCACAGCTAAAATGTTATTTTCCCCGGACGTATATATCCGTCTGTCAAAAGTATGATCTTTTCTGTGCATCCATAAAACTTTTCCTAAAACTTTGGAATGCAATAAGAGGACAGTGTTTGCGAAGGATGTACTTATTTCAGAAGGTTTGCTTATTTATTCCTTTTACCCCTCCCCTAATACATCACATAAGCCCACCTATGTGCGAATCGCAAAACATTTAATCGGCAGTTAAGGTATTAATAATAAACCGTACAAAATATCAAGGTAAGGTAAGTATTAATTTTTGTATATAGTTTTATATATGACACACCATGGGATCATTGGTAATTATTACTTGTTCTTAACTTAGTATTGTTGAAGCAATTATGAAATACAATGGGCAGGACTGATACTTTTATAAGTGTATTATACCAGTGTAAATGTGTATTCTATTTTTTAATAAGTCAGAACGTATTTTTTGTTTGTTTACTTTCAGTAAATTATCAATTTTTTTAAAATAATCTTTTGTTTTCGACTTTTTAATATGCTCGCACCCCCTTCGTAAAGTTAACACGCCCTCCAAGGGAGGCTCGGCTCACAGTTTGAGAAACGCTGGTCTAAAATATTCTCATAATACGAAAGACCGGAAGACTTTTTAATTAACATGAACTACTGCACCTTGAGTCTTGTTCAGTCTCGTGATCGACATTTTAAGAATCTAACGAAAATTCCAGCTGATTATTTGCTGGGACTTTTTCATCTGAAGAATAATCTGTTAGTACATCACTTATTTCAGGTGGCAGGTTCTGTAATAAATACTAAGCCTCTTGAAAACTGAGTTTCTTTTTTCCAGACATTTTAAGGAAAGAAATAATAATAATAATAGCACCTTGAAAATCTTCTATGTATATTATTGCTAAATCTCAGTTACACATGAAGAAATTAAAATGTTGTTAATTCTTGAAATAAGAATAGATATTTCATTTAATTGTGTGGCAAAGAAAAAAAAAGAGCTTAGATTCAAAATTAAAATTTTTTTGAAAACGTTAAAATAAAATGCTGAAGATGCAAAATAAATAAATTAAGCTAAAAAGTAATGCCAAAAAAAAAACATAAGTGTGTTGCACTATACTGATGACTCTGCAACACAACAACAAAAAAAAACAATAAGCCCCACACGGACAAAAAAAAAACTATATAAGTTCTTGCTCTAACATCCAGTATACTGTCTGTACTTATAAGTACCACAAAGTTATTCAACTGTAAAATTAATTATATACACTGTTCACTTAAAATAAATAGTCAAATCGTTTTTTAAGATCTTCATTAAAATACAATAAATAAATACGACACCTTTTGATGTTAACGACTTTTTCGGAACAAAAATGACAATCTTTGCAATCCGATCAAAATGTCAGCTAAAAATCCTACTTTTGTCATAAAACGTTTCGCCTTCCCCACTAAAATACTTATTATAGAACCCGTGCTACCATATATCTTGGAAGAGTGTACTTAAAAAAATATTCCCGCTAAGTATCTTCAGAGAACTCGTAAAAACGGTTATTCTATGCAATTTAAAGTGAGTGGTATATAAAAGTACCAATGGTAGATAAAGGGAACTGACACATTCCAATCAAAAGAAAACATTAACAGATGATTCTTCTGAAATAGCCAAAGTATGATCTCTCAGAATGCAAAAGAGGAAAGGAATTACAAAAACGTTTCCAAAAAGTGAGAACGACCTTCTGAGTAGCTTACTCGTAATTCTCACCGAGAGATGATGAATATACACACTTGTTGTTAGAGATTATTTCATAAAGTGACCAGAAGATATACCAATACCAGATAAAAAAAGATAAGCAATTGTTGGCATTCTGATTAAAGACAGCATAGCAAGATGCAGAATTAATCTTATGGTGTTCTTAAAATAAAGAACGAATTTTTTCTTACAATCAATTTTATTCAAGGAATTCTGCAAGGGTCTTGGGAAAGTGTTTTGTCTTTTCTGTAATAGGACTAAGGGTGGGAGCATTATAGGCTAAATAAGAAACATAGTGCATAGTATTTTCCTTTGTTATGTAGGATCTAGCTTTATGAAGAACAATATTTTTTTTTTTTTTTTGGATTTTGTCCAGTTTGGATTTAAACCATCAGAGATAGGGATCAAGTTCAAGCAAGCTTGAACAGATTCTCTCAGAATGTGGAGCCTATAGAGCTTCTTTAAAATTCCCAAATTTCTTAATGATAACGAAACGCTGTTGTTTCCTCAATATTTTAATTATTAATTGAGGATTTTTTGAAAAATTGTAAAAAAAAAAAAAATTTTGGTATTTATTTTTTAAGTCACTGATTCTAAAAGAGCAAAGTATGAACTTTTTTAGTGAAGAATTTTGAATCATTACAATGATAAGGAATTCATTCAGCTCGATTGAAAAATTATTCTCATAAAAACGCATCAGTATTGACTCATTTTAGAAAAAAAATCGAAAAAAAAAATGCAAAATATCGTTACTTTGTGAAAAAAATTGTATCGTATCGTGAAGGGAAAAAAAGATCTTTACAATTCAGAAATTACTTATTGTCTGATTTTGATGCGGAAAATAGGATTGTTGTTTTAAGAACGATGAAAATGTCGAAAATCTTTTTCCGTCGGGTTTTTCGGTGTATTGGCGGAAGAAACTGCATACAGGAGCAAACTATTCGCACGTTTTAAGGTTTTTAATTAAAATCTTTTTAACTAATTGCTATATCGGAACAAATTTTTTAAATAATTGTTTTTTGTCTCTCATTGGTCCTTGATAAGTTTGCTAAGTTTTAAATTAATCTGATCTTTTAAAGTAAGTAAAAATCGATTTGCAAGATTCCACCCGAACAAATTACATTGCAAGTTAAATAAAAGCTTGTAATAATAGTAATAATAATAATAATAATAATAAGTTATTTTCTATTCATCAGTCTGAAAAAGAAAGTCAATTTTAAGTAATTAATATGCGAATTCTTCATTTCCATGTTAGAAGTTTTAAAAATTTCGACTACGAATGTCGCGTATATTTTTGAGAGTAGAGTCAGTGCAAACCTAAACCTATATGATATTAAGAAATAATGATCGCGATTGTGAGATTCATTAGAACAGTGCTTCTCAAACTTTCAATACTTGCGACCCAATATTCAATCATAATTTTGATCGCGCAACCCCCCCCCCCCTTCATACAATAACAATGTATTGAATTCAATAATACTATACTTTGACGCTATAGCTACAATCAGACTTTAACCTCTTAAGTGTCACTGGCGTATATTAACGTCTCGCTCAGCCAAAACGTTAATTGCCTTGGACGTATATATACGTCTTTCACAAGTACGATCTTTTCTAAGCACAGCTATCCACAAAATTATTCCGAAGGCTTTGGAATGAAATAAAAGGGTTTTGACAGTGTTTGCGAACGATATACTTAGTTCAGAGGATTTACTTATTTTTGTTCTTTTTCTCTCCCCTCCCCCAATACATCACATACACGTGCCTACGTAAACGGTGCCATTGCGGAGAGAATTGTGTACAATTTAATTAGCAGTTAAGGTATTAATTATAAACAGTAAAAAATTATTAAGATTAGTGTTAACATTTGTATACAAATTTATGTATGAAAAGCCCATGGGGTTACTGGTAATTATTAAACTTGTTCTTATTTTAGTAATGTTAAATTAATTATAAAATACATCATGCAGTACTGATACATTTATAATTGTAATATATCAGTGTAAATGTGTATTTTATTTTTTATTATGTCAGAATGTTTTTAGATATTTGTTTCAGTAAATTAATATTTTTTATAAAAAAAATCTCTTTTGTTTTTGATTTTTCAATATGCTGGCGCCCCCTTCGTAGAGTTATCACTCTCCCCTAGGGGGTTGCGGCGCACAGTTTGAGAAACGTTGCATTATGCTCATGCTAAGATTTTAATTCTTTGTCGATGGATACTTTTTAAATTATTTTTCCGAGTTTATTTTTGTAATACTGATTAGTTTGAAAATCATTTCAATGGTTTTGTGAATCAGTTGTTTATTAAAACCGAAATTGAAATCACCGGTATTTTACATTGAGGAAAAGTTGAAATGTTTAACTGCTGTGAAATGACGAGAATTGCAAAAGAGTCCGTACCCTTCTATATAACCGTTTAAACTAATGATCCTGCGTATTAATTTGAGGTTTAAGTATTTTCATTATAATTGACGTTAAAAGTTTTTTATCATGAAATCTTTATGCTTCCTCAATGGAAAAGACTGTTTGTGTTTCGTTTTTATTTTTTACAGTTATGTGCATGAGGAAGGAATTGAGTGAACGGTCGGGGAATATACTATATTGAATTAATAGCATTAGGTTATTGTCCTGATTCTAGTGTATCACAGATGGATATTTTGGAAAAAATTAAGAAGGATAGGTTTAGCTGAAACTTTTGTCCCATCTGTTACTAGCAAACAATTAATGATTATAATGCCTTTAATATTCAAATGTTGGAGGAACTATGAAATAAAATATTATTAAGAGAAAATAATTGTAATTATATATTATTGGTGTTTATTAAAGTGTTCCTGCTCTTATATATATTAATCTTCCTTTTTTACATTTAGTAGCGATTCAATTTCTCTTTTCCTCATTTAATTCTATCATTTAATATATTCATAATATTTTCACCTAGAAGATATCAAGGTGTTGCATTTTATTATATCATTGCATGAATTAATATTTCCTTCTAAATAAATCGTTCTAAATAATTCAACGTAGACAAAAGTTATTTTTCCACTGGGGTTGACCCATTGAATGTCTTTCCATTCCTGCGAGTTTATTACAAAGTTTTAAAACAAAAAATTATTTGATCAATTATTATGGAACACTTCTAAAAGATGATCGGTTAACTTACTATCAAATGCCATCAGTTTTATTTTTCTTCTTAATACATATATCAATTAGAATGAAAAAGGTTTTACACTAATGGAGTGAGACTCTATTAAAACATTTGATATTTAGTGTATAATGTGCTATATATTTTAATATATGAAGCAAATATACTATATGCCAATAATGGTAGGTCAGTAATCAGAATATTTGAGGTATTTTACTCTTCAACTTTCGAAACAATTTATTTCATAAGAAATTTATAGTTCTTTCTATAAACAATTAGAGATATTACTCAAAATATGCAATCATGATATTCTTTCGAAGTATCTTTAGGGAAAAGAATCATATTTAAGAACCATAACACTATAGGAAAATGAAGAAAAGATAGGAACTTATTTGTAAAAGAACTAATAAAGGATTGAGTTAGAAAACTGCAGTATCGCATGAGATATTAATAGTCTATAACAACTTAAATCTGCAAAAAATATTTATTTAATGTTATTCCTGAATGTACTACCTTTAAATTTAATGTCATTTATATTAAAACAATATTATGCAATTTGGTAGTTTTGGGAGCCTAATCTAGAAAATGGAACGATTTAAGTCTTTCTAAGAACACGAGATTTCGGAAAAATGAGTAGAAATATATACGGAGACTCTAAGATATGGAAATGTCTTTTTAAATAACTCCATTGAGAAAAAGATTTTTTACAAATTTCATACACGAGTCTTTCCCTCAAAATGTAAAAGTATATCGTTAGAAAGCTTTGTTGCATATTTTACAGATGTGAGATTTTTCCTTAGTATGAATAAAAAAATTTTTCTTTAAATTGCTAGAAGTAGAGAAGAACGACATGCATGTATCTCACAAACGTGAGGTTATTCCTTGAAATGAATACAGAAATGTTCTTTTAAACTGCCTCTTTTTTTGAGAGAAAACTTAATGGTTATTGCCACATGAGCACTATATTATATTCATTTTTCTTTGAATTGTTTTTTAGGATAATTTTTTGAAAAGTATACGCTTTATCATGAAGTTTGAAAAAGCTGACAATACACTAATTGCCAGCAATTAACTCACAGTCTTGAGGTACCATAAAAAATATGATTCCTAAACATTTAAAAATCAGTAGGAACTTTCATGGTACATTCAATACTATTTGATTCATTTTGCTTTATAAAAATTCATTTAAAAAATTGGAATACATTTAAGGTATAAATCTATCTTCAAATTGATTAAGCCGACTGAATGTGTTACATTACTGGTGATCGTTAAAATTAAGTTTTTATTAGTTTTATCTTTATTTTTACTATAATTGCAAAAAGAAGTCTCGAGTAATCAAATCGAATTATATTTTGTGTTTTACGAATTTATGCGATTATTGATTTAAACATTTTAAAAAGACTCAGAAACCAAAGAAAATTATTTAATGATTTAATAAAATTTTACGAAAATTTTGTGGTTGCCTCCAATTGAAATGAAGCCCTCAGGAGGCTCATCTTTAGATAAGTACAGGTATCACAATCCCGAGGTGTCCTACTGATCTTTTCTTTTCCCAAGGGGTTTATTATCTTTGGTAAACTCGGGTGTCACGAACCTGGGGTACCCGAGTGATCCTTCTCAATTTTCGTCCCTCCTTCTTGTCATTCCATTCATCCTTTCTTTCTTTTATTGTCTAGTCCACAGATAAACATTTTTTAAATGTACACGATTATATTTCTAAGTTTATTTATTTTTGATTAGATTATACACTAAAGGGCCAATAAAAAAAACTGGTACACCTGCCTAATATTGTGTAGGGTCCCTACGAGCACGCAGAAATGCCGGAACACGACGTAGCATGGATTCGATTAATGTTAGAAGTAGTGCTGGAGGTAACTGACACCATGAATCCTGCAGGACTGTACCTAAATCGGTAGGCGTAAGAAGGGTTGGAAATCGCTTCTGAACAGTGTAAGGCATTCCAGATATGTTCAATAATGTTCATGTCGGGGATTTAGGTGGCTAGCGGAAGTGTTTAAATTCAGAAGAGTGCTCCTGGAGCCACTCTGTAACTATTCTGGTCGTGTGGGGTGTCGCATTGTCCCGCTGAAATTCCCCAAGTCTGTCGGAATGCAAATTGGGCATGAATGGGTGCAGTTGATCAGACAGGAGGCTTACGTACCTGTCAGAGTCGTATCTAGACGTATCAGGAGTCCCATACCACGCCAACTGCACAAGCTCCATACCATCACAGGGCTTCCACCAGCTTGAAGAGTCCCCTGATGACATGTAGCACCCATGGGTTCATGAGGTAATCTCCATACCCGTACACGTTCATCAGCTCGATTCAGTTGGAAACGAGACTCGTCAAACCCGGCAACGTGTTTCTAGTCTTTAACAGTCCAATGTCGGTGTTGAAGGGCCCATGGGAGGCGTACAGCTTTGTGTCGTGCAGTCTACAAGGGTACATGAGTAGGTCTTCGGCTCCGAAAGGTCATATATATGATGCTTCGTTGAATGGTTCACACGTTGACACTTGTTGGTGGCCCAGCATTAAAATCTGCAGCACTTTGCGGAAAGGTTGCACATCTGTCAAGATTAATTATTCTCGTCAGTCGTTATTGGTCCCGTTCTTGCATGAATTTTTATGGCCTCAGCGATGTCGTAGATTTTATGTTTTACTGGATTCCGGATATTCACGGTACACTCGTGAAATGGCCGTACGTGAAAATCTGAATTTCATCTCTACTTCGGAGATGCTATGCTCCACCTCTCGTGCTCAAGCTATATCACCACGTTCAAATTCACTTAAATCTTGATAATCTGCCATTGCAGCAGCCGTAACCTATCTTGAAACTGTGCCAGACACTTGCTGTCTTATACAGGCTTTGCCGACTGCAGCGCCGTACTCTGATTGGTTCAATATGTCTTCCTTTCCGTACGCTTGTCTGTACCAGTTTTTTTTTTTTGGCTCTTCAGTGAATTATTCATTGTTATTAAAACAATTCCATTTTCATTTTGTAATGAGTTGATTTAGTTTCATTTTGTTATTTATTTTAGTTTTCTCTTATTTCGATATTCGTATTGTGTTTTATTAACACAATTGGTTTTCCAATACACATTTTTGCTGTGTGCTGCGTCCATTAAGGAGAAAAATGGTGTCCTGGAGACACCATTTCTTGGTGTACTTTGGCATTCCAAATGACCCACGCTTCGCTGTAGACGGGAGGCAGGGGTGAGCCCACTTCTGTCAATCGGCAGGTGATCAGTCTCTTTGGAGACATTGCTGTAGGGCTAGTGCTGCAGATAAGAGATGTCGGGTTTACCCGTTGGATTCTCACCCTGATGCTGTAGTGCTATATCCTGGATGTACACTAGGTAAATGCCGAGTTTGACTATTGTCAGTTGATCGGCCCTTGTTTGACGTCATGGTGAGTGGAGGCACACCAGGATGAAGTTTATATCGCGCTTATGGATACAAGTCAGCTGTTCCCGGGTAAAGGCCACCTTGTACCATTGATGATATTGTAACATATTCACGCTTTCTTATTTTGTCGTTACTAAACAGTGAAACGTTGTAGAAATCTCCATTTGCTGTTCAGAAATCCTTGAATGGAATAGGTGGAGATCCGAAAGGGGTTAAAAAGTTATGATCCTGAGACTTGCTCATCGAAACTACATCAGCTTTACAAACTAAATCTTTCTTATTAACCTAAACATTTTTAGACTGTCTTTTAATGGTAAGTCCTCATAAATCATTAAATTCCTGTAGAGGTGTGATATCTGAGCCGGATGTATTGTGCGCTTCAAATTCAGACATTCTGGAAAACTTTCTGACCAGGGTGTGAACCAGGTCAGAAGAATTACTTTAAAAAAAGATGCTGCAATTATCCCAATGAAACATTTAATTTTAACATTCAATAGTCCTAAATTACTATCAGCCATATAATCTGGATACCTTAATTGTAGAGTACGTCCATGTATTTCGAATCCTCAGTATTGTTTAAATGTCAGAGGTTTGGACATTTTCAAAATTCGTGTCGTGGTTAATTAATGTGTTCGCTATGTACGTTCGCTGGGCATTCTTCCACGGATTGTACACTAGAGCCGAAATGTGTTAATTGTTCACAATCACATCCATCAGATTCAAAACTATGCCCAAAATGGAAATTACAAAAACAGATCCAGGAAATTTAAACAAATAATAATATCTCCTATTTAGAAGCACGTAAATTAATAGTTCCTCCCTTAACCCAAACATATGCTCAAGCTACTAAACCCCTTCAGCTATATCTACTACTACCTAAACAGATCCAAAATTAACAAACATCTTTCGTACCCTTTTGCATTGTCTAAAAGCAATATCTTCTGCCAATCAGATGCCAAGTACGTCCACAATTTCTGTAGTTTCCACACATCCTCTTCCTCAACTCAAGTCCATCAGCTATACCAACAACAGCATGTGAGTCAGTTCTCTTTTTACTCTTCTGCTACTTCTACGGTCAGTAGTCTACAAATTTTATTAACAGAAGCATGCTTATTTCCTACAACAACTGACAAATTTGGCGCACTACCCACCGAAACTCAATCATCTGTTACTCTACTAGAGAATGCCAATTTCTCATCCAATAGTCCAGCTGGCAAAAGCTGCAAAACATTTCAAACAAAGTGGAAAAAATATAGAAAAAAGCTCATAACACAAAACCAAAGTCCGAAATTGAAATATAAAAAGGACCCCTCTTAAGCCGAAGAAAAGTTTTATGAACTACACTTCAGAAGATTAGGATGTGATTCTATATGACGTCGATGAATCATTGATGGATTGGCATAGTATGAATAGTTTTATGTTTTACATGATACCAACAAGAAATCGGAAAAAAATTCAACTGAATTATTTAAATTCCATTTGTAAATATCGTGTGATCAGATTTTAAAGTCATGTTTTAGATTATTTTCATTGTTTTTAAGTTATCTTTATAGTATTTTAATAGGAATGTTTTTTATACGGTTTTAATGAATTTTAGATACACTTTATTTATACGACAACATTTTAAATATTTGATAGTGTTTTTGAAATTTCATAAAAGTTAAGACAAGTGTTTGGCGCAGCTTTCCCTAAATCGGCTCTTTCCCAGTAAACATTACAATCACTCACTCACTAATTGAAATGAATTATATATAAAGTTATACCACACCATTCTTTTAGTGATACAAGAAAAATTTACTCTGAGTAGGTATATGTCAGATTGCATTCATACAAATATGTGTGAAATACAGCTGCTATTGACACAATCACTTGGTGTGCTTGCCACATAATTTTGTATTACACTTAGATGATGACTACACCTGAGTTGATCCATAAATATCTGCATGCACTTAGGCATAATTGTGTGAAGTCAATACCTTCACACATTTCTTAAATGTTTTAAAATGTCGATTTTTCATAGCGTTTGTACAGTTATAAATTATGAAATACTCGTAGATCGAAAAATAATTTTTTTCTAGTTTAAACCAATTTTTTTAATTCCATTTTTTAACAAAATAATTAAAATATTATTCTAATAAATTTCTAAGTCAGGATGAAGTCTTCTGAGTCTACAGGAAAGCATATACTTCCAGAGAAGAGATAAAATCAATTTCATTAGTCCGACTTAAAACTTTATCTATTGTCTGTTGAAGTTGTCGTTCAATGTGGTGTCGCTTACTTTTTCCTAGTATGAATTTTGCATATCTTTAATGTTAATAGAACACTTTATGAGTAATGGAAGATACTTAATGGAACAAAAAGAAAAGATTATAAAGCATACAATAACTTAGAAGGAAGCCTTTAAATCTGTGTATTTCAGTTACAGAAAAAAAGATTACAACCAAATTCTTAAAGTTGTAAATCTGAACGCAAGGAAAAGATTTTTATGGATAATTGTTGTTCTCAAAGTTTAAAAAAAATCTGCACTTTCAGGGTTAAAAGAAATGTTATCAAAAACATGGAGATAACCAACTCCTAGTTCTATTCCCCCCGCCCCCTATGGAGGATAGACTAAAATTTAAAATTTTTTTGACGTTCGAAGTCTTCCTATGGCAATAATATGGATTTTTTAGAAAAGTTAGTCAGATCCAGTGTCGCCCTCTTCATATTTCATCATGGTTCAAATTAACGAGGTCTATTGACAATTGCCCTCAAGTTGCTTGAGAGTGTGACGCAAATTAAAATCAAACTTGAAGAACAATTTCCTCTTACGTTCAGCACATCGCATTTCTTGGGAAGGCCACACATGACCCACAAAGTAGAGGGGGAAAATACATATTAAATCAGTCGCGGTTTGAAGTTCACATGGTGCAGATGCTAGCCTGCAGATTTTTATTGGAAGGATCTATCTGTCGGAAATGTAATCAAGTAAAAATAGGAAACAACTTCAGAATGTAACGAATAACAACACACTCTCCAATGTAAAAAGATTACTCATTATTACAATTTTGAAAATGGACATCGCAAATAGATTCACTGCGTATTGACACATCGCCTTTCACTGCGATAAAGGAGAATTAAACTATTTGATAAATGAAAGTTAAGATGAATGAGTGGAAAACATTTGTAAATTACTTAACCCTGGTAATCATTTCGAGTGCATATCGTACAACTGGATAATTTGAGTCACAATTAATAGTTCAAAAGGGCATTGGGTACAGATATCATTGCTTTGGAAACCCCGTCCCAAGAAAAGGATGAAACCAAAGCTTGAATATCTCATTTGTAGTCAGTGAATATGTATTAAAGTCGCACTATAAGGCAACACGAGATCTATAGGTAGAAAACCAAGTAAATTTGAACCATGGTTAAGTGACAAGGACAACATCTGAGCTTCCACTCCCCTGTCTTAGAACTTACACACCACACCAATAAGAGGAATTTTATCCTCGACATATTTAACATGCATCAGCTTCTCTACATGGTGGGACTTGACTGTCTCTATAGCTTGAACTGCTGACCTGCCGGCTACGAGGGCGTGACCGCGACCACAACTTTCGTAGCCCTCAGGTCAGCAAAGTTTGCGAATAGTAGTCAAGAAGAGAGATTTAGAGTTTTATTTTATATTGCTTATGCATTTTATTTAATAATATTTATTAACATAAAAAGAAAAAACACAACTATTCCTCCAACATGCATATTATATATATTATACATCATATAAATCTTTGAATGATTTCCCTTTTTGGATTCGAAAGTTATCGGTATGTAAATGAATTTAAATATAAATTAAAAGGCTCCCTCCATCGAAAGGAAAGATGACACTTAATATTGACCGAACGCTGTGTTGCAACAGGTGAACACTTATTTTTGAAATTTTGGAATTTGCTTCCTTGGCGAATCAGAGAGTATTTTCACCGGAAATAACGTATGAATAAGAAAGATTATAATTTCAATAAAACTTAAATAATAGGAATGACTTTGGCTACAAAACTGATAATCAAATTGGCCCCATAGTCAACGATTCATCAAATTTTTGAGAATTTAGATGCATTTGGGAATTTATAGAAAGATCGAGGATAATTATTTCACTAGAAATATCAAGTTCTAGTTTGATATGACGGGGCAAGGCGCCACAAGCACTTTTTGGTGCGAAAAAGGAATCACGCCAAGCAGCGCTTGTTGTCACTGTAATGGAATCCAAAATGGTGGCCTAGTGGTATTAAATCGCCAGAAAGATAATTTTAAATTGTGAACAATGAAAACAGTGAAACATATATATATATATAAATAAAATTCCAAAAGCAGAATATAGAAAGAGATTGAGAATAACCAAGATCAATCAATGAATAATAAATAATAATATAATGCAATAAAAAGTAACATGTACTAATAATATTATGCAGTATATATATAATAATCTCTTATAATTTAATAGTAATTATAAAAGAATTATCGTATTGTAATATTACAAAAATTAGACATAAAAATACTCATATAATGTAAAGTTATAAATAAATAATATATTAATAATTATAAATGAATAACAAAATAATAATTATAAATAAAGAATACAATAATTATAAATTAATAACATAATAATTATAAATAACATGTAATAATATTTATAATTAAATATAATAAGAAAACAATTATAAATAACGAATATTATTACACATATTAATAATTGTATTTTTATACTATATTATTAATAAAATAATTACATAATATATATTAAAATTGATAATGAATATCTATTAAAAAGCACTAAAAACTTGTAACATTCCAAAAACTGCAAAAATGTCAAGGTATGTTAATATATTGTAATGCTATCGCCCATCTTGGCGAACATAAACAACAACTTGGCGCATGTCCCGTGATATCAAACTAGTTCCAAAAAGATAAAAAGAACACCATAACCTAAATAAAACCGATAAATAGAATGAATTATACAATATGAAAAACAATAGCGACTGTGCGTTATATTGACCCCATACTATGACCACGGATTTTGCCATCCGATGACAAAGTGAACTATGTTGAACCTTGTTGAAATGTAAAATGTAATGCTTTTTAGTGGTAAGAAAGACTTAAATCAAGAGAGAAATGCAATTTTACATTTATTAATATCAACTTAAGGTACTGCTCGGCAGAGGCGGATTAAGCGGCTGGCGGACCTACTTGCCACCAGGGGCCCCCAGCGCCAGTAGGGGACTAAAGCATGATGGATTTTAGTTATAAATTCAGCGCGAAAAAAGGATATTGAACAGATATGTAACCCCGATGATTTCTACACATTTGAGTCGTGTAGAAGTCCCAGCTTTCTTTCTTCCATACATCTAAATTGTTGCAATCTGTTCAAAATTTTCGCATGCGCTTTCATGCAGAAATTCTATTTCGAACAAACGAATACTATTCAAGTCAGACAAGTTCGTTTCAGTTCTAATCTGTGCTTAGTTACTTTCGTATAACCTCTTATACTGATGGGGGAAAAATCCCAACACCAAGAAAAATTTATTGCAGATTAATGAAACTTCAGCAATGTATTTGACAAGGTAACATATTTAATTGATCAAAGTTTCAAGATCACAGGTTAATGTAGGCGCGAGGAGAGCCATTTCAAATGTTAAATGATGGTACATTAAAAAGCGATGTATCCGCCAGGATTTTTAAGGCAAGCATGCAAACAATGTCTCTCTGTACATGTACCGGATATCAGTTTTTGAGATGGAATTACATGCCTGTCACTCTTGGTCAATCAAAGGTTGGTTAATTCTGGTTGTGGATAACGCTGTCATTGTCTTCCAATGATATCATATTCGCACTTGATTGTAGAAAGACCTGATTATCTAGCAGGTCAACACGTTGGCACTCTATATATCATGTTGGGTTACAACAGGAAATGAGAGCGCATTTTATCCTGTTGAACAACACCTCTTAAATGGTGCTTATAAATGGCAATGCAGCAGTTGGTATCATCAGACTGAAGTACAAGTTTCCAAACAGGGTGTGTGAATTAACCTCGAGATTGCTCCGGCAATCGAAGAAAATTGACCCACCAGACCAGAATTCTAGGTGTCGGTTTAATGTACTTAGGCCGCAGAAAGATTGCTTACAAGTGCTGACCTGGCCTTCTGCTAATCAATATACAGTCAACACTGCAGTGGTGGAGTACACCGACGCAGCCCCCACATCGGTAAGGGGGCTAATATTTTTCGTTCTCCACTGCATCACTGGAACCAAGACAGAAAGAGCTATGATCATAGAACACAACACATAACCACTCAACTTTCCAATAGTGTGTCTAGCATGACATCACTGAAGTTGTAGATATCCTGATTTGGAGTTAATGGTATGAACCCCATAAGGCGTCTGGCTGAGAGCTATTTCTGATTAATTTGTTGATTCATTGATTTCTTAAAATTCACTGAGTAAGTCAGATGCCAAAAAAAAAACAAAAAAAACTATAATTATGTTGTAGATGAACTATGATGTTTCCCAACATGGCGGTCTTCTCTGTCAGTGGTGACCCGTGCGTAGTCGGACAAGAGGTTTTATTTTTTTGACATAGAGCCTTTCCGAGACCACTGCTGACAATGATAACGTTCCTCCCAAGTCTTTCTGCAATATCGTGAAAAGAAAATCCAACTTTTTTAAGCTCTATTATACTACCTCGTTCAAACTCAGTGACCTGTTGATAATGACTTCTTCGTCTTAAGGTATGTGACTAGCTTCGGAGCACTTTTCTTTTAGATATATAAATTTTCAACTGAATAAACCCTTTTTTAGTTGAAATGGGACATAAAACTAGGAATTCAAGTACAATTTCCACAAAATTAAAAATAATTTTGGATATATTGGGAATTCTGAGTGAAATTTTATTGAAAAATTGAAGTTACGGTAAGCCTTGTATTGAAAGCTCTAATTAATATATTCGGATACTATTAATACAGTTCATAAGTAACATCATTATCTGTGATTAGGACTATCAGATTTGTAATATTTTTGACAATTTTTGAAATATGTCATTTTTGTGCAAGAACTCAAATTTTTTTACAAAAAACTAAAGTTATTTTCTTACAAAAAGTGCACTGAAACACATAAATATATACACAGAGTTTAGATTATATAGTCTAGACTGGAGATAAAACTAAAGCATTTCCTGAAAATTTCAATTCAATATATTAAAAAGAAATAACTAAATTTACATAACTAAATTTAACCTGTAACTAAATTTAACATAGAAAACATAGTTTCTCAGTAAATGCATTTAAAGATTTTAATTCAGTTGTGAGCAACTTGCACCTGAAGTTTCTCTCTCACTGTCTTGCCCTACCTAAGGGTGTGGGAGGAATGAAAGCTGAACCAGAGAATTCCATAATCACAAATATTTATTTAGTCAAACAAACTAACCAACAACTATCTTTTCTCTAAGGGTGGTATTCTCAATCGCGAGTTATTGAAAAGAAAACTCACGGATTGGGTAACCCCCGCTCGCCGATAATTCTTGGGTATATAATTCCCGTTTCTTATTCTCGAACTGACGATTACCTGATCCGCGAGTTATGCGTTCGTGAGATGTTAAACTCATTGCGATTGGACACTGATAATCACGTGGTATATTATTTATATGTGTAGCATGTTGTATCTTGGTGCAAGACCTTCGATTCACAGCTATTTTATTTTTCTTCTCATGGCTACTACGTCAAATAAAAGTAACTTTTCTCTGGTGGAATCTTCTTGAAAAATACAAGATGTTATTCATTGCAAGATAACCAGTGCGGTTTACAATAAGAAAAAGCACGGGTTTTCTTGACTACTGGTTTCAATGCAGGCAGCACGAAGTCGACAATAGCTGCAAAATAAATACGCAGAAGGAATCGCAAAAACGAAGAAGCTTTAAAATGTTTAAACTTTCCAAACTGGTGGAGGAACCAAGAAGTTACTTGCCACATTGTTAGATGAACTGCTGGCTGCTCATTATATCATTGCCGTGTAGATACGATTGAAACGACGATTACGATACTGTAGTTTCATCAGGAACTCTGGCAAGTGTACATGGATTTTTTTTTTTTATTTATTTAGCTTTTAATTTAAATTTTCCGTATCATTCTGAATAGATTTTTCTGATAGTGATTTGTATTGTATTACATACAAGAACTCTAATATGAATCCCATTATGAAAGGTTGAGCAAAAGCATCAATAATTGAAAAGATTTCTTTTCAAAATACACTTTTAAAATTTATGTTAATTTTTCTGTGATCCAGGAATGCAAATAACACATAGTCTTAAAAAGAGTTAAAAATTCAGTTGGTTTGATTTGATTTATAATTAGAGTGTTGCATCTTAAAGCAATGTGAGGTCTATTTGCAATGGACCTCATCATTTGAACCTCTGCAAAATATCAAGGACAACATTCCTGATTTAACGATGACAAATTTCAGGTTTTCAGAGGCACCCAACTCGCTGGCTATGAATTTGTGATTACTACCACTCGTCTGTTGTGCTTACAAATATTTGATTAGAATTATGTAAAAAAATAACTCAGGTTGTATGTGTATTTTTCATAAAAAGAATAAAGATGACATGCACTTCTTTTGCACGTATATAAGAGAAGATGTAAATTATTACACCTAATTAAAAATGATTAAAGAAGAATTAACTTCTACAAAATTATGGATTTATGTATTAAAGTAATTATAAATGTTTAATGTGTACAATGTATCAAACTTGAAAATGTACTGTGATTTCTCATTAAATTATAAACTGTTCGTAATCCCCTTTATAGTACGAAAAGTTATGTATGATGAAGGACTTACAGAAAAGTATAGTTATTTAGTAAAAGTAGAATAGATTACAAAAAAAATTTCTTTTCGATGAAGAAGATTTATTTTGGTGGAATAATTTGTAGTGTGGTAAAAATTAATGTATTAAAAACTGTAGTGGCATATTAATTTAATATTAAATTAATAATACTAATTTATGCATTCTAAATTATACTAAATTATAGAATTTATGTAATTTTTCTAAATTCTATCATTTCTTACAGGAGAAACTAATTGAAGAAATATCTGACCTCTATTTCTTATGCTTTCTTGTAGAAAAGTCACTAGTTTTTGAAAATGAACTTTATTGTCATTTAAATAGTCAGATTCCGTTTTATCACTATTTATTATTATTACTGAAGTTTATTCTATTGTTTGCTTGATTTATAAATGTATGAAGGTTTCATAATTTATAAACAATTTTAATTTCACTAAAATTTATTATACCTATTTTCAAAATGTATAAAATACGTTCGCAAATTTTCAGAATAATTTGAATATTTTAAAAAATTATATTTATTATTTTTTTATTTTAATTTACTTATTATTAGTTATACTATAATAACAAATTAAATAGGGAGGTTTTTTTAAAGTGAAATGTTAAAAAATGTCATTAGGAATAGTTTTGAATTTTTTATGATACTAAAATATTTTTTTCCAAAAAATTGGAAATATTTTGTATATGTAAAATTTTTTTTCCTTTCTATATTGTAAAATATTGATAAATGTGTGTGTATATATAGTTTTTGTGACAAATAAAATAAAATTGATACCAATAGTATAATTATTTTTGTTAGATGAAATTGGAAAACATTCAGTAACATGTTCTTTTTTAGATAAACGTGACCTAATGGGGTCTAAGATTCAATTAAAAAATTTGTTCTTCACAAAAAAAACTGGATCTTTCATTCTAGGATTTTAAAGAAATCATGAATTAAGCATAATTATTAGACATTATTTAAATGAATGATTATATACATAATAAACATTCTATTTTAACCTACCAAAGGGTTGCTGGAAAATTTTGAATCAAAAAGGAAACTAGATTGGGATATATATATTTGTATACAATCAAAATATAAATTCAAATTTTTAAATAATACGAGTTTTGAACTCTCATTGTATAACATTAAATCATAACACAAACGTAATTTTTAGCTGAATCAAGAAAAAGAAAAGTGTATTGAAATCCTAACGTTGCTCCTATGTTAAGGAATTAAAACTGTGGCCTCCTTTCAATACTTTCCAATGTTTCTAAATCCTTAAGCAGAAAAAAATCGAATCGGTTGTTCATATTTGCTTACAAACAGTTTCGCTTGTTCGAAATCCGCGAGTTACCCTCCGAAACTGACGGGTAGAATCAGCGGGTTACCTTTGGATGAATAATCCGTGGATTTGGAGCGATATGCAGTTGAGAATAAAGATGTTCCGCCAATCTGCGAGTTACCTCCGGTTCGGGGATAACTCGAGGTTAACTCGCGATTGAGAATACGACCGTGAGTGAATGTCAAATGAGTAGCACGGCTAAGGCAATGATTATAAAGCAAATATGTGTAATCAACTTATTTAACTCAACCTAATCTATCGTTGATTACTTACCTCAAATCTATATATACTAATTCAACACAGTGGCAAAACACCATATTTAATCTTTACATGTGAAAGTAAACTTTATTTGATCTCACTAGCGTAGCGAATATAGCTGCATTCTACCTCCTTCTTTAGAATTACAAAACTCTGACTTTATCTAGTCGAACTATAAAAAATCTGAATATCATGGTTTCTGCTTGCCCTAAGAGGATTAGTGAGAGGACGCGTGTAGATTCGTCACACAGTATATAAAAAAAATTTCTACTCACTCTCTCTCTCTAATACTCTTAAGCTTCATGTTTAACTAATTCGGACTTTTTCTTAACCTTTTGATGTTTTTTGGAGAGTTTTATAAACTATAGCAACTGTCATTTTTAGTGAAATTTTGATGAAAAATTGCAGTTACACAAAATTCTAATAAATGTATTTACATATTTTTCATAGGAAACGTGAATTACATTTTTATATGTGTTAGGAATTAAAAGATTAGTAATACTTTTGAAACTTTTTTAAATATGCCAAATTTTATGCACAAACACGATTTCTTAAAAAAATTATGATTTTTTTTTATAAAAAGGTAATAAGGTATATAGAAATTAGATTTTGATTTATAATACAGATAGAACTAAATAAAACAAGTTTTGAAAATTTCAATTAAATGTTTTAAAAATAATTTGTGTAGGGATCTATTTCCGGTTTTGTAAACTTCATTTCCGATTTACTAATTATGCTATAACTTTGCTTCTAAATATCGTAGATACAAAAATAGAGTGTTTTGGGAATCTAAAATGTTATGGGCTATAAAATAAAAGCATAAAAGAATTTTTGAAAATGTTCACCAAAACGGCGAATTTTGGGTAGTCACATACCTTAAATTCATGCTGGACTAATATCCCCCCCCCCCCCCTCCCCATCTATCTTAATCCGTAATTGCTGTTTGGTATATTACACTATTTAGAAAATAATATCACACGAACCAGCTCGATAACACGCATGCAAGTAAAACGTGACGTATTTTCAACCAAATAACTCATAAAAGTTAGATGCTGACTCAAACGATGCTTTACAGGGATTTTGTTTTTTACATGTATACATGGTACGAGAGTGATATTCCTTAGAGTATTTTCCAGTTTTTTTTTATCTCGCCATTCTATTATTTGTTATTGAATTTTTATATTTTACCTCAAATAATCTTACCACAAATTCAATAATTAATTCATATAGAAGATTTTGGAATGGGAGATTTTGAGTATGATACTCATTAAATGAAATATTCCATATTTTTCGATAAAAATAAATTTTTCTTCCCCTATTATTTAAGGCTGTTTTCCGTTAATGTTAAAGAATAGGACCCGAATTTGGAACATTTCTTCAAATATACAAGAAATGAAAAATTAATATGATATTCTGGCTTCACTGTCTTATAGAGAGCACCCTTTTTTAACCGAGTTGATTCATTTTTTCTTGTATAAAATGTGTTTCGCATTTTTTATCCTATACCGTAATATTAAATGGGCTTTGCCTTCAAGTATTTAAAAAAAAAAGAAAGTATTCACGGAATATTCTGAAAGTTTTAAAAACTCTGTATTGTTAACAGAGGTACGAGTTATAATATTGCAAATTTTCATGGAAAAATTTGGTAATTTTTCTGTCTGAAAATGTGCTTCGCGTTCGGTTACAGCTCTCGTACTTTTACCGAAAACAGCCTTAAGTCAGCGTTTCTCAAACTGTCGGGTGCGCCCTCCTGGGGTAAGAGGGAGCGAGCGTATCAAAAATGAAAGATTTAAAAAATAATTAATTTACTGGAATGAAGTAAAACAAAATACTTTCTGACTTTATGGAAAATGCACTTTTATACTGATATAATTTATATATATCATTTGGTGATATTACGTCATCAAAAAATTAAAAAAAATCTTCACAATACCTAATTAGCTATCTTTATAATCCTATATCCAAATAAAAAAATATTTATTTGATTTGCTGTAATCCCACGATGAAAGGTTTTTTTTATTACGTTTTCTTTTTAAACCTGAAATACTACTCTTTCTGAGAAAAACAAAACCCTCACCCATAATCAAAAAAATTTGGGAAGATAAAAAATTCATCACTGTTATTATTTTTGAAATATTGTTCATTATAGCTGTAGACAGCAAAAAATATTTGCAGATAATCTGTTTGGCCTTCTAAGTTATTGGTGCAGCTAGTTATGACCCTTCTCTTATGTGTTTGTTTCTCATTTAGTGAAGTTGTTAATAATGTGTTTCTGTGGGGGTTTTTCCATGTTAAAGAGTTTTATGATATTTGGAAAATCAAAGAGCGCATTTTGAAGGATTACTTGACCAAGATTTATTTTTATGAGTATTCTCAAACATATAAAGCCTAATGAAAAACGTTTTACACAATTTATTTAGCAATAACATCCGTATTATTTTATTGAATACACTTTTAACCCGGAAGTTTGCGTGGGGCACACAGATCACAAAATCGTTAATTCTGGTAAAACTGTTTATTTGTTACCACAGAAAAATTGAAAAGACCTTGAAAGTAGGTAAGTATACTTTCTCTTAATTACATTATTTACTGGAATCACGATTTGTATCGTGTGCAATAAAAATAATTATGAAAAGAAAAAAAAAAGGATTCGGGTGACTCAATCACCTTGCGTGACCATTAACGTTAGTATCGAGTGTGTGCCTAATCCCGGGTAAAAATATTTTGAAGTCTTCTCGCTTTAAAAATAAAAAATAACACAATTATTCTTCATCGGAATTCAAAATTATTTTTCATTATTTAACATTAATTCTAAATGCTAAATCTTTGATTCTTAAAATTGCAGTTCACTTAAAACTAATTATAATATGAGCATTCATTTTAAAATATCATTTTACATTTTTGTAAACATTGTCCTGCATTTAGGTTTACTCTCCTGACAATTCAGCTATTTTTCCAAGAATATTTTAGTTTTTTTTAAAAAAATGAACTAGTGCAAAGAGCGGGTACTTCAGACTACACTTTTAATGTATCGATGCAGCACAAGGTATTTTATAACTAATTTATTAATACTAAATTAAGAACAAGTTTAATAAGTATTAGCGACTTCCGTGGTCTTGTTTTGCAGAAGAAAGTTTTTCAAAGGAAGGTTTGCTGAGTTCTTTTTCTATATTTAGCAAAGATCTATATTTTTTTTTTCAAATAAGCCACCGCATTTTTCAATCTGTTTCAATTTAAAAATTCAAGAAAGAAAAAGAAAATATATATTACTTAAAAGTAACATATACAAAAATTAAATACTTATCTTGTTAATTTGTACAGTTTATAATTAAGATCGTATTGTAGCTTTAGCGTCAAAGGGCATTATTATTGCATTCAACACATTATTATTGTATAAGGGGGGCGCGATAAAAATTATGATTGAAAAGTGGGTCGCCAGTATTGTAAGTTTGAGAAGCACTGCCTTCAATAGCAGAAAATGATATTTTTAAATTAAAAATAATTGAAAGGCTTGATATATATTCCATTCCGTGAAGATATTTCTTAAAAACTTTAATAATGAGTGTTTTTCAAATATTCTGGTATCAGAATAAATTATCAGGATATTAAAAGAATTAAACACATTAAATATCGAACAAAAATACCGAAATTAAATTTTTCAGGAAGAAATGTGGTATTTGCATTTCTAGTCTATTAAGTAAAAAAAAAACCTTACAGAAGCACGAGCCGTTATTGGAATATATCGTTGTAAGAAAGAAACAATATGAAATATGAAACGAAAAATGATGATATTGATAAATTCATCATAATAAATACCTCAATCACATTCCTGAATATCTATACCATTATGTTTCTTAAAGTTAATTTTTTCAATTTTATTGAATGTTAAGGGGAAATATTACAGTTAATTTTAAAATGAATTTTCAAAAATATTAAGACAACTTAAAATATTTTCGCATATTTCAACTACAATGTAAGCAATATAAGGAAAATATAATTCCTTCCGAATTAACTGGGATTTCGGAACAATTAAATTTTTTTAGCAAAATATGCTAATATCTATCTTAGAATCTAATGAACATTGAATAAAATATTTAACTAAAGCTACCCAAAAAGCATATTTTTAACTTTCTAAAAGTTTTCATATAAATATTAGAAAAACGATTCAAGCTCTTGAATTAGAACAATAAAAGTGATTTTTATTGGTTAAAAATATTACATGAAAGTCATAAAAAAACATTAAGTCATTCGTAATAATACTTTAAAAAAAATTGACGTGATTATGAATGAGCAAAGTTCGTTACAAATATATATAAAAACGCAATTATACCAAAATAATAGACAAAAAATTATTATTATATTTGAAAAATGACTAAGCAAAGACTTTGCACAAAACACATTTAAAATTTCCGAAAATTCAAAGTTCCAGATATTTTTAGTGAATAAATCTTTATAAAAATGCTTTATTTGAACATAAATGATAGTATTTATATCTAAAAACTAAGGACTTTTTTTTATTTATGTTGATTACGTAAATGTTTGCTAAAATATTCACGGCGAGAGAAAGCTATATTGCATACTTCACAAACATATCGCTTTTTCGATGTTATGAACAAATAAATGTCTCTTGAAATATTTCCATTGCGAAAGAAAACCTTGTTTTATATTTCACAAAGATGTGACTTTTCCTTGGTATGAATAAGCATATGTCTGCTTAAACTTCCACTTAGAGAAAAAGCCTTGTTGCACACTTCACAGACATAAGGCTTTTCCTTGGTATGAATACGCAGATGATTTTTTAAGGTGACACAATGAGAAAAAGACTTGTTGCATATTTCACAAACGTGAGGTTTTTCCTTGGTATGAATACGGAGATGTCTTATTAATTGATCATTTCGACGAAACCCATTATTGCACACTTCACAGACAAACGGTTTTTCCTTGGTATGAATACTCATATGTCTGCTTAAATGTCCACTTTGAGAAAAAGTCTTATTGCACACTTCACAAACATAAGGCTTTTCCTTGGTATGAATACGCAGATGACATTTTAAGCTTCTTCTATCCGAAGAAGGCTTGTTGCAGATTTCACAAACATAAGGCTTTTCGTTAGTATGAATACGTAAATGTGTTTTTAATTCATAATTTCGACGAAACGCCTTCTTGCATATTTCACAAACATTGTGTTTTTCATTGGAATGAATAAGTAAATGTCTTTTTAAATAATCACTTCTAGAAAAGGCTTTTTGGCATAGTTCACAAACATGAGTCTTTTCGTCTGTATGAATGCGTCTATGTGACCTTAATAATGGCAGTTTGGAGAAACTCGAGTGGCATATTTCACAGATATGAGGCTTTTTCTCTGCTTTAGTATTCATGGGATGATGAAAGTTGATATTTCGAGCAAGAGAAATCTTCCTAAAAGAACTAGATAAAAATTTGTTTTTAATATGCGCCGAATAAAGAAGACTAGTTTCTACACACTTCTTATTAATGCTTTTTCATATTTTCATACGTTTGAATGAGAATAAAATCCTTTAATACGATACTGAAACAGAAATCGGAGTTTCTCTCTTCTGAAATGTAATTTAATTCACTTTACTAGATTAAATGGAATAAAGAATTAGAGCAAGATTTTCTTTTCAATTCTTTCCAGAGCTTGAGTGGCTTTCTCATAGCATCTATGAAAATGAAACGAAGTTGTATATATGCATATGCAAAGTTGATGATATGCATAATGAATATTATCAACTCGTAGATTTTTGATTTTAATAATAGTTTGTAAGGACCTGCAAATATATTTTTAATATGCGAGTTATATTTAGCCTCTCATCCAGTATAGGGTTTAGTGATGCTGTTTGCTGTATCGGAAGGTGTGGGTTCGAATCTCTGAGAAGGCATACATGTTTGTAAATGTACAGTGTCTTCGAGGCAGGGCCGGCTAAATAGCCACTGGTCCGTAAGATCTTTTGTGAGGTTGGTGGAAGGGGAAGAGAAAACGGTGTCCCCTGATCACACCCACGGTGTTCTTCCTCTAAATTAGCGTGGAACTGAGCAAATTTCTCATGGTGGCCAAAGCTAGGGACTAACAACAGGCGTATAATCTAGCCGTTTACCATGATGAATTCCGTAGAACTCGAATTGGCACTGTCGATCAGGTGGTATTAGCAACAACAACAAATATAACAAAAGGAATTTCTTCAAGAGAGTTGTGTAATTTATTGGAGGACATTTCAAAGGGAACATGAAACCTGTTATTTTTCTTGTGTGTGTGTAATTAGATGCACTATTTACCTGCGTGTTAACCATATATTGCGTTTATTTAGCATAACTTGTG
>BMAV01017143.1:475236-573082 GCA_019973955.1 Trichonephila inaurata madagascariensis | reverse complement strand
GGGCCCGAGGTTGAAATGGTGGGTCTATGATATTGGCTCTCATTAAACCAGATCGTGACTTTAATTTTAAAAGAAAGTTTAATCAAGTGAAAACCAGATTTACTTATCGAACAGACTTATTTACTAAATTTAATAGGATTAATTTGCAGTTACAAGGTGACAGAATAAATTTTATTAAAAGACCATTATTTCAGTGTTTCTTGCTAGAATCAAAATAAAGGAGTAAAATATTGGACGTCACGAATTTTCTCAATTTTTCAATTTGTCACAGACAATCTGCCAGGAAAATAACTTTTTAATCTACGTTTAGCATTTAAATGTCTTTTATTTAGATTTTGAAACTAGATCTGAGAATGATTTGACTATATGGTGATTTCAAAGCAGGGAACGAATTCATATAGTCACATCGAAAAGCAAAATCTCATTTTATAAGAGGAGCTAATCTGAACAGGAACTAACAAAGATCTTAAGGTTGTCTTCAGTAAAAGTACGAGAGCTTGATCTAAACGCGAAGCACGTTTTCAGACAGAAAAATGCCGGAAATTTGCAATATTAAAACTCATACATCTGTTAACAATACAGTGTTGTCAAAAATTTTTAAATATTCCATGAATACTTTCTTTTTCGTTTTAATACGTGAAGGCATAGCTCATTTAATATTATGGTATAGAAAAAAAACGCAAAACACATTTTATACCAAAAAAAATGAATCTCAGTTAGTTTAAATGGGAGTATTTTACAAAAATTTGCTCTCTGGATATGAAAAGATATATATTAATTTTTCATTTCTTTTTATCTGAAAAAATGTTCCAAATTCGGCCTATTTTTACATTAACCAGAAACCTAAAAGTAAAGTTTAGAAACGGATGTCAGCGATTTTAGTTATTAAAAGGTATTCCTGTTATTTATCCCGAATTACGGAATATCTTGAGAAAGTTTTTAATTGCTTTTCCCAGTGAGGAGTTTTAGCGCGGTTGCCAAACGCCAAAACAAAAATAAAAATTAAAGGAAGGAAAAAATAACTGGACCCTATAACCAAGAAGATTTAGGGTTAAATCTGCCAATATTGACGCCAAATGTTGAAAATTTGTTATTGAAACACCAGATTCATCCCTCCCATTAAAAGCTTTTGTTTGTTGCTCAGTTATTTTGTGTAACAATTATTTTATGTATTAATTAAACTTTAACTAATTAACATGTGTTTCTCAAGTTTTAAACACTATACTTCATTACAGCTAGAAATTTAAATCTTTTAAAGTAAGAAGCTCTGTACCAGCTATAAAGAATACATATACCGTAAAATCCGGCGTATAACGCGCACTGGTGTATAACGCGCACCCATACTTTCAAGCTGCATTTTTTACTTTTTAGGTATATTCGCCGTATAACGCGCACCCCCTTTTTTACGAAGAAATCTGAAGCATTAGTATACATTGCTCTTATGTTTTGAAGTCATTTATTCGAGGTATTATTCCCAATTTTTAAAATAGTGGCTACTTCTAGAACTATAAGCATCTTTTTACTATAAAGCAAGTCATTTCTTTTAATAAATAGTATTTTGATGCGCCAGAAGAATTTTTTTTTATGTTCATCTCTTTGTTATTTTAAAGTTATCAGCGATACCCGGCGGTACGCACCCTTAAATTTCCATCTTATTTTTGTGTTAAAAGTGTAAAGGTTATAATGCATGGATTCTCTGGTAAGTTAAGCAAATTAGTAAATCGGTGAATAGGTAAGTGGCAAATCTGCCTAAAACTTAAAACAGGGTAAGGGGTCTATGACACAAAACAAGTTTGGGAACCTATGGTTTATTCATTATAGTAAACTGTTAGAACCAAATAAACGCAGTTATTTTTATAATAATGTGTGTTCATTCGATGTCTCAAACTTCACCAGCGACCTTAGAATCACAAAAAACTTTTACATTCCTTCCAGGGCTCTATACTAGACAAAATGATCCAGACACCTCTCCCGTGTAGCATTCATTCTTGATGGATGCTAAAAGAAAATCGAAACTATACTCAACTCGACACACCTAAAGAATGTCCAATAGCCATCAAAAGTGCCGTTTTCCAATCGGAAGTGGACCTACGGGACACATTTCTACCCGTGATCTATCGGAATCTATGGCGCATGAGGAATTTGAGGACTTTTTTCTTTTATCCGCTGCCAGCCAACGTTTGTTTTTCAATTCGAATGGGACATTTCTTATTTTCTTGTAGTATGGGAAGCAAAGCCCTGGATTCAATACAGCCTCATTAAAATCATTTGCTTGAAAAAAATAAAAAAAATTTATAAAATTTTAACTTTTTAACCACAGACTGTTACAAAAAAATATTTCTGTTTTTTCCCCGTAGGATAAATTTTGCACCCTCCTAAGAGCAAAGTTTGATACTACACTGAAAACCTGCTATATAAAATGAATTTAATGTCCTTATAAAAGTTTATTTTTTCAAACCCTATGAAAAAATCGGGTTTGTAGCCTCGGGATTAAAATAGTTAATCCCAGGATTTAATTTTCGTCTGAATTATGTTTTGAAATTTTTCACAAAAAATTTTCTGTACCAATTTTAAAAATTTCTATACTTTTGAAATATGTACGCAGAATTTTTGTGCAATTATGTGCTCCTATAAATAAAAAATTGCAGTACGCTTCAGCCTCTGTATGGGAAACCAATGTAAATCTATATAAGTGAATACAATACTTACACAATGGTACGAGCAAAGTTTCAGGAATAGATTTTGTCACCATTTCTTCTTCAATTAAATGCCGTAAATTAACAGTGGACCTACTTGATAGACCGACGTCGTAAATCCCACTCTACGCGAACAGCCTATGCGGAAAGCATCTGCTATTTCAAATGAGGTAACACTTGAAATAGATTCACATTCTGATTCAATAACTGAATCGATTTGTACACAAAACATTAAGTGTAGCAAAAGAATTAGTTAAAATTATTAAAGATGGATATGCACCAAAAAAATGATTATTAGATTTGAGACACTGTCATCAAAAATTGAAAAGGAAATGTCTTTTTGAAACAAGTAATATAAAAAAAAGAAATTTTAAGTCTCTCTCTCAATTTCTAGTTAGATCGACAAAGAAAATTTTATTTTTTTGCTACTTTTTATTATAAATAGTTACAATTAATTGCATATACATATGACAGAATCACAACATTGTGGTAATAAATTTTTATTAATTATCATTAAAGTATGGTATTGTCATTCAAAACAATCGTGTCTATAAAATTTCTCTTCAACTGAATGTTTTAAGGTGAGAAAAAAACATTTTCTGTTTTGACACACGTCGCCAAAGGGTTTCGGAGCCCTTTCAACGTGGCTATATTTGTAAATTTTTGAATAATTAGTTTTAGTTCTACCAATTTTTATTAATAATAGTTAAATTATATAATATTGTATTGTCATCCAAAATACCCGCAAGTATATAATTTCAGCTTAATTGAGAGAACTTCTAAAAATATATTTCACAATCTGAATAAAATCTTAATGAAGATAAAATGTAAATATGTATATGTGAAGTAATAGTGTGAGAAATTGAAAAATACGATACGTTTGGTTACGATGAACGCTGGACGAGTTGCGTTTTTAAAAACTTATTTACAGAAATAAAAGAAATGAAGACATGTTTTCTTTAATTTCATTATAAATTATTTTGTTTTTATGATGAATTGAATTTAGTTTTTTGATCTGTTTCAGTAAATGATAATAATAAAACTAATATTTTCTGAATATGTTTTCAGTTTTAGTATGTAATTTCAACTATGGTAATGTATAAGCATTTTTCTTAAATAGTCCAATCCTAATCCCGGAATTTAGATGCATCCTGAAATCCTGGATTGAAGAAATAACAATTGATTTCGTAAAACCCTATGAAAAAGAATTTATCACAAATCCACAATTATTTCGCTAAATAATCTGAAGCTTAAAATCTCAAAATCTAAATTTTAAAACACATTTTTTAATTAGTTTTAATTCAATTTGTAAACTTTTAGATGTACTCCTGTAATGGAAATATATATATATATATATTATTCATAAAATGTTTTATTTCTAAGCATATTTTTAGATTTAAAAAATAATTTTCAATTTAATAACAAATTTCTTTTTATTATTACATTACAATTTGTGGAATCATTAGAAAAATGGCTAATACTTTTTCATAAAAAAATAAAATTACATCTAAAAATCAGAAAATATAAAACAAAGTACTGAGATTCAGAATAAACCCTTTTTTTTTCTTTTGAAATTTTTCTCACAAAAGTGTATTGGCCGAGATAGTCTATCACGTCACGAAATTTTGCCCAGTTATGTCGGCGGAAAGCTCAAGACTAGGTGTCATTAAAGCACCGCCATGAGGGACTGATACGCGTTAAATCTGTCTAGGGCTCTTGGCCCCCGTTATGTAGTGTGGTAAAAGTTCAAAAGGTTGGGGTAGCTAATAATTTAGTAAGTTAGCTTGGCAGTGTGGATGCAAAATAAACACTGACTCACAAAATCAACGACGGTCATCAAGTAAAATTATTATAAGCTTATAAAAAATCTAATCGTTAAGAAACTTTTTTTCGATTCCTACTATTAGCTCACTCTCTTTATATATATATTCACCTTGTTCAAATTTTCAATCTTTAATAAAGTACTTTTTATTCATCCAATCACAAACACACACAAGTTCAAATATTTTTTTTTAAAACTTATGACAGTGGATGACACTCGAAGTTACAGTTTTTTCAAATATTAATTCATTGATCAAATTAATTACTTGTTTTCGTCGCCAACTTAGATTCAGTCACCATTGTCACCGCAAACCTGTTAAAACGCACGCCGCGGCGGCTGAAGTCGAAAACCGGTTTTTCAGCCAACTGGCGTGCATTTGCCACAACAATGCAAAAATCATGCCTTTTTTCAATTCCATACCATAGTCTAATTCTCTATAAGGGTATACGGTCGAACCTCTATATACGAATTTTTCCATATATGAGCTTTTTCCTGAACCTTGAACATTTCTAATAATTTTCTTCTGTAAAAATAACCTCCCAACAAGGAAGTGCATTTTTATATAGCGAACTTTTCTTTGGTGATTCAATTTTTTGTTCTCAAAGCATTTGGCGGTGCCTCAAATTTATTCTCTTAACATTTTATGGTGGTCATAAATCTCGAAACCAGTTTATTAGACGCGTCTCACAGAGCAATAAAATTGGGACGTTTCTATACAAGCGCAAACCTTTAACCCCCTTTGCCTAGTTCATATCCTTCTTTCTCCCCAGTATTGTCCCCGTGATCGTAAATAAAAAGTGCCAATGCGTGTACTAATATTACCGTATGTTTTAAATTATAAAACCCAAAATCTACTATTAATTTTAGTAGCTGTAAAATTATTTTCTTGATATTGAAAACGTGAATTCTTTCTGACATTCCTTTTTCTTGTTTCCTTTATTTTTTTTTTTTTGATGGGTAAGATATATATATATATATAAGATAAACATATATTAATTTTAAAAAAGGTGTGAATAATTACTTTTTTAATATATAGTGTTTATGAATTAAATTTGTTTTATAAAGCCTTGGTATAAAAGCATATGAAAATGAACCTTCTTTATAACGTGAATTTTCCAAGTATAACTGAACTTTTCCGGCTTGAAGGACTTCTGTTGCATAGAGGGCTGATGGTATATATATATATCTTGTTCTACTTTTCAATCGTTAATAAAATACTTTCTATTCATCCATTCAAAGTAGGAATTGACTTTTAAAAAATTATATTACTTGTTTTTACTTATTTCAATTTAACTTAATTTGTACTTTTAGGTATATTTCTGTAATAAAAATAAAATCTTTTATCTTAATATAATGTTTTATTTCTAAACATAATAATTTTAAATTTAAAAATAATTTTCTATTTGAAAACAATTTTTTTTACGTACATCATGCTGCAAAATTTGAAAATCGGTTCATACTTTTTTTTAAAAAAAACGTAATTACATCTTAAAATTCGGGAATATTATTCGAAGTTCTGATTCCCAATAAGGGGGATTGGGCTTTTTATTTTCTCCTTAGGAATTTTTCGCACAAAAGTGTAAGCAAGATATAAAAGAAATTTCAATAAATGTCTCTTTCATTATAAAAAATAACTTTTTAAAATTCCCTCCATATATTTTTATTTGTTATTTCGTACGTGCTTTACACATATATGGATGATATTTATACTTCGAATAAGAAAGTAGGAAATAAATTAAACTGCAGACTGTTTGATATTGATACATGCGTTTTCCTATCATTCCTACCAAAAGGTATATACTGGTGCTGATATTAAACCGCAATATAGACACAAATATTAACCAGGAAATAGTAATAAATACTTATACTGGCTCAAAATAGAAATCCATAGTCCAATTGCAATAATGGCTCGGTATTTACGTTCCCATTACTAACTATCTAATTCCAAGAGCCTGAGTTATAAACAGCCTCTCTTCACCGAAATCTCCTATGTTTCAAAACGCCTTTGTGAATAGAGAAAATATTGTGAATTGAGGTTGAGCCAGTTTCTGCATCAAAAATATGTTTAACTTCTAATATATTTGTGTTATATTAATATATATTATTGTATATATATATATATAGAGAGAGAGAGAGAGAGAGAGAAATTCTCGAATTCCCTATTTTCACCATTATGCTTTTTATTTCAAAATTAAACTACACAGAGAAAAGAGAAATGAGCCTTCCAAAGTTAATGCTTTCACGCCACGTACTTTTGACACGTCGACAGTAACAAACCAATCATGAATGCAGCGCGTGCGGCACCAAGTGTTGACTTCCATGCGCGCTTCAGGCAATATTTCCAGTAGAGTGCCCGTATTTCAAACCATGGTGAAAAATCTCCTTCCACTCTATCAAGAAGAAATTTCTTAGGCACGCCACCCGGATTTCCTCGTCTCAGCTAATCACCACTGGCGCCTCCTGAGACTGTAAAAATTCCACCTCGCCAAGCTCCCCATCGAAGTCCACCCGCGGTATGGGATTGCAGCCGTTTCTCAAAAACAGGCTCGCCATGAACACCTATTTCTGGAAATATTTTACATTGAATATAATCGCAGCACAACCCGGCGCATCTGGAGAGAGGACCCCTTCGAAAACCGGCCGGTTGCTTTCGCTTTCTTAATTTTTTCACCTTTACTGGACGTTGCATCAAAACACACCATTCTCACTTTTTCACTCCACTTCCCCCTGAGCAGCCTTTTAGGCCCGTTATCCTCACTTTCCCACAACCAATAGAAAGTCTTTCTCTCACTAGATTCCAAACTTCCAAAATCTCATAAGCCAAGTTCCTTGCCTTGCCTACTGGCCCGCCACCGCTCCAGCACTCATCCAGCACGAAAAATTCTACCGTGCTCGCTTCCCAACCTATATAGATGGGATTGAGGGTTCCTAGGAAAACCTTATATGCCCACAAAATTCGTGATTCTCAAAACATTGCAAACTGTTACTTAATGCAAAAACAGAGGATTTATCCAATTCATACGATCATTGGCTTCTTTCTGGACAGTGGTGGAAGTGACACTTCCGAAACGGCTGTTTGTGAGCTTCGCTCGTATGCTGTCACCGTCGTGGTAAAAGTATACCGTGCATAGAAAAAGGAGACTGTCCAAAATTAGTGACGTGGCAAATGTGGTACACCACGAAGTTTCTTCTTTTGTTTGGCTCATTCAGTTGTGAGTTAGGGTGTTAAAATGTCGCAAGAGAAAACGTACATTTTACAGTTTTTCTTGATAAAGGAGAAAATGCAAGCCAGGCGGCTTGCAAAATAATGATGTTTATGGGGCCGATACTGTAACAGCTAATTACGTAATTTGGTTTCGCCATCCCGTCTGTGGTATTTTGATGTTAAAGATACACCTCGAACAGGCAGGCCTGTCGTCGAAAATGTCAATAAAATCACAGAAATAACCGAATTTGACCCGCCTGTTAGTAGTCGTAGCATCGCCCAGGAGCTAAAGATTGACCATAAAACAGTTTTAAAACCATTTGCGAAAAGTTACCCCAAAAAGCTCGAGTTTGGCAACCACAAAATACTAAAACACATGATGGACTGAACATTGCGAAGCCTTGACCAAACGGTATAAAACCCCCATTTTTTAAACGTAGGGACTGGGATGAGAATGGGTCCCATACGCTAGGGGGAGAAAGATCGGGGTCAAAGTGGGGGGAAGCGCTCAAACGGTGACCAAACCAAATTTAACCCGGGAAGGTTCTACTGTGTATTTGGTGGGACTGGAAAGGAAAAATTTTATTATGAGTTGCTTCCATCTGGCAAAACACTAAAAAGATCTCTATGTCAACAACTGGGGCCCTTTAAACTGCGATTATTAGAATTGGCCAACAGAAGAGGTGCTGTGTTCCATCAGGGGCAACGCCAGGCCACACACGTCTGTAGTGGCTCGCCAGAACCCCGGGGGGAAATTTTTTTGGGGAAAAGTTTTAATGCATCCACCATAGGTGGGGACCTGGCACCAAGCAACCCGCCCCTGCTTAAATTCCCCGGGGTGAGGGAAAATTGGGACCCAAGAAAGTTTTGTAAAATCAACTAAAAATTTTTCCAAAAGACCAAAAAATTTTCTATGAAAGAGGTTTTTAAATAAACCCTCCCTTTTAAAATGGAAATTTTATAATAAAAAAACGGAGATATTTCCCCAAATGGGAACAATCCAAAAACATGAAAAAAAGGGTTTAAATTTAAAAAAAATTTGGATTTCTTTCTCCCCCCTAATATATATATATATATTTTTTCAAATTTTTCAACCGTTAATAAAATACTTTCTATTTCTTTTCCATTTAAAAGTGGGAATTTGGGATTTTAAAAAAAACTTTTTTTCCCTTGTTTTTTTTTTTTTTTGTTCTTATATTTAAAATATGTATAATCTCTTTTTAAAAATGAGTTTTACATCATTTTTATGAAGTTATTTACCCGTTACAAATTTAAAAGAACATCGGAAAAGACAGATTTCAAAACATAAAAATTTCATTATTTTCAATGAATAAAAAATTTCCCACGCTTCTTGTGAATATGACTTTTTATTTTTTAAAAAAAGGAATATGAGGTTACTTCTAAAACATTTAACTAAATATCTTCTCTTTAAATTCCATATTTAATCCTACATAAAAGATTCACTTCACTTCAGTTACACTTTCACTTCCCTTTTTCGAAAATACTAAGCAATAAGGGATTTTTTTTAAATGAAAAACAAAATTCTTATATTCAGTTCCTTCCCCATTTTCGCTCTTCCCTTTCGATTTTCTTGTTTGGAAAAAAAAGGAGTTAAATTTTTTTTCGCTATTATTTTGAATTGAATGGATCTTGAACCATTCCCGTAAGAAAAGGATAAGAATAACTTTATTCCAAAGGGCCCCAGTTACGTTATATTTTTGGGGAATTTTTTCCCCTCTGGGGAGTTAAAAAAAAAATAAAACGTTATCTACCCAAACAAAATTTTACGTCCCCAGAGAACTAAAAGTGAGTTGCCAGAATGCGAAAGTTGTTTCTTTCAAGGGCCCTTTTGATTCCCCCCAAAAAAAAAAGGGGCAAAAAACTCTTTGGGGGTTTTTAAGTTCCTGGATATAAAGAAGTATATTTATGTCTACAAATTTATAAAAGAATTGCAAGCTTCTAATCAACTCCCTTTATTTGTTTTACATCAACTTTTATTTAACTTTTTAGTATTATAGCAAGATTATACAATTATCAATGTTTGCATATAATTGTCGACGATAAAACTTTTTAGCACAAATTAAAAAAAATTTTTTAAAAAAATTAAATTAAAATTTAAAAAGCATATTTTTTCCGGGAACGTTTTTATTTTAACCCCTTGAAAATTTCACCCAAATTAAAAAACGTCGCTAATTCAAAAAGGTCACCAAATTGTTTTTGTTGAACCCTCTACTTCCACTTCCTTTTTTGACGGATAAAACCACGAACTGAACTGTTTACTGTGATTTTCACAAAAAGGAATTATGTGTTTACTTTTCCCATCGAGAATGTAAAATCGAACGCCAGGAACAACCACTCTCAATGAATATTTCCTGTAGTAATTTAATTGCAACTTTTATTAATTCTCTATACTTTTATTTAATTATAACTTTTAAATGGCTATTAAATTTCAAATTTTATATAGTTATAACAGAGACTCATCATTGATTACGAAATTGCGTTTATGCTTATACACTCATGGACAAAAAAATTAACGCACCAAGCGGGATCGTAACGAAACTTGGCATGAAGCTACATGTCGGGGAGATATGCAAATGATTACAAATGCAGCGTGATTGTGCATTACGTACAGCCGGTAGAGGGCGTTTAACATCGTTCTCCGTGGAGTATAAAACAGGTAACCAAAGCTTGTTTGAGTGTGCCGAATCGTTTACAAAGAAAGAGATGAGGTAGACATGCCATTACGCCGTTTTCGAAGACAATATGAGCAGCTGTTACAGTTTGAGAGGGGGAGAATCATCGGATTGATGGAAGTGGGTGGTCAGCTAGGTGAGTAGCTCGTCCATTAGGCCGCTCTGATTGTGTTGTGAGGAGATGTTGGGACCAGTGGATCCGAGAGATGTCATTCACACGAAGATTAGGCTCAGGACGCCCTAGACTGACTGGTCGTCGAGAAGATCACCACATCGTAAGAAATGCACGCGTACAGACAACTGCTTCACCGGCCGCCATCCAGGCACAGGTAGCACCTTCACTAGGGACCTCTGTGTCTTCTCGAACCATACGAAGGCGCCTGGTTGAAGGACATTTCGGATGGCGGTGCCCATTACGTGTGCTTCCCTTGACGCCCACCCATCGACGACTCCGTTTGGAGTGGTGCCGCGCACGAGAACACTGGACTGCAGCGGAATGGAACCAGGTCGTCTTTAACAATGAATCCAGATTCAATCTCAGCAGTGATGACAATCGTGTTCGTGTGTGGAGGTGTGTGTGTTCTTAAAATTTTCTACAATTTATTTTTCTTTCAACAAAAGGTTTAGGGCAAAGGCAGATAACTTAAAGGTTTAAACATATATTTTTTGACATTAAATCTTTATGAATGATTTTTCTTACAGTGCTGGAAGATATTCCTAGTTTCGATGCAATGAACCTTTCAATCGGCGGTTTTTCTTTTAGGATCAGAGACATCACCTTCTTGATAGTTGCCTGCGCTTGAACAGTCTTAGAATGAGGTTTCGTGGTCATGTTTTGTTTTTACTTCCAGCTAGGCGTTTATTTTTTTCCTTTCAAATGTAATACATTATAAAAACCTTTTTTTTTAATGCAATAATTGAGATTCTTACAACGCTCTTTATAATTTGTTGATACGATTATTTCTAATCGAAAAACGCAGCTATGCAACCCTCGAACCATTTATCAATTTTAGAAGCCATTTTCAAAGTAAATCTTTAATTTTACATTTCACAGTCAAAAGAAACACTACCATATCGATCTGGCAGCGGAATTTACATCAAATCGTAAGACCATATCTTAAGAATGCAGAGGAGAAATCCAGACGGTTGTTCAGTTTTTCGCAGTGAGCTAATAGCCATTGAGGAGGCCCTTGGTTCTCTTGCATCTCTTCCAAATGGAAAAGAGATTTGGATACTGTCTGATAGTAGAAGTGCAATACAGCAATTGTCCAATTGGCAAAGTATAAGAGATAATGTTGCAGTGTCAATACTCAGCAAGTTAAAACGACTTTCCACACTGCACCAAATTCATCTGCAGTAGATTCCCTCTCACATAGATCTAGAGAGAAATAAGATTGCGGACACTTTGGCCAAGGCTGGCACTTGCGAGGTACCAGAGCCGTCAGCACCCCTCACCTTTTTGGAGATTTTCTCTAGAACTAAACACCAGAATAAGACCGCTTGGATTACCACCACCCCAGAGCACCATTGGTGTCAGTGTTCTCGTCCTGGAGGCTCTCTGGCTCACATTTTACAAGACATGATCAAACTTTTCTAGCTCGCTTTCGAAGTAGCCATATCAAAACAATGAAATTTTCCGAAGGATTCAAGAGCTTTAAAATGTGCACGAACTTTTCTTCTGAGCCGGCCTCGCCTGCTCCCATCCTCGAATGCCTAGGACTCACCAAGCAGGATTTAGAAGACGATACCTTGCTGGTGTTGGACTTTCTGAAAGTGTACGATGGACCTGGTCTAACACTGCTGACCAATGGAGGCGTGCAACAACAACAACAATTACCATATCATTATTCTGAAATTGCCAAAGTTTTATCTCAAAATGAAGCGAGAAAATAAATTATAAGATCGTTTCCATAAAGTGCGAACAACCTTCTGTAGTATCAACAATGGTACTTCTATCTAATATAATGTTTGCTTAAATAACGATGGATAAAGACAGGAATTAAAAGAGAATCCAATCAATATATATGGAACAAAACATCTTAGAAATTTTGTACTTTTCTTAGTTCTAACTAAGCTGAGGGAAAAAATACTAGCTTGTACTACAACTAGTCTTGTATTCGACCTCCGTGATCGGTAAGTTCAATATCAATAATGGTTTCAAATTCTAGTTCTAATAAAAGGTATTTTTCAGAATTTTGGAATAGATGCATGTTAAGCTCTACTGAACCTCAGACTTTTGTTATGGTGAGCGGGAAATCAGTGCAAGGTGGTATGAATTGAGACATCGTCTTTTTCATCAAACTGAAGCCTTGAACTACGGTTTACGCACCTGATGTACGTAGTGTGACAATTAAATAACCGGACTAGTATTATAAATTAACTTTGTTGAAAGCAATGTACAAATACCTTTCAATCCTCTTTAATACACTTCCCTTTCCTATCAATACATAGCTGCATATGAGTCTTCCACCGTTGAAAGCAGTGCTGCGGTTTATTAGGTGTCACCATCTTCAGTAAGTCTGCCGTTTTTACTTTTGCTTCTCATTCAGACTAAATATGTGTTTCTATCAATGCATTTTTTCCTTTAAAAATGGGTAGATGTCGTATGGTACCAGATATGTTGAGTACGGTGGATGCTTGAGTGCAGTAATGAGTTTGTCCGTCAAGAACTAATTCACAGAGAGCGTAATGCGTGTTCCCATCAATACATTTTTCACTTTATAGAAACAGTTAGAAGTCGTATGATGCGAGAATCTGGAAAGTACGGTGGATCTCGAAGTACAGTAAAATGTTTATCCTCCAAGAACTATTTTACAGAGAGCGCTATGTGCACCGGGGGGGGGGTCTTGATGCAAATTTCCCGTGTTGTTTCTCTGCAGATCTGGCCTTTTTTCTTCTTCAATGTCTCTCTAAGCTTTCTCAGGACCCCAATATAGTACTGTAGAGAATGAAAACGGCCAGATTAAGTTACATATACATTTATTAAGAGGCAGTTATTTACAATAGTGGGTTGGAAGTTAGTAAAAAGTAATTAAATCATCGTTAAAAAGTAACTCGCTGGATTCACGCGGCGTCCCTCTCGTCCACGTCGTCGTCACGTCACTCCCTGGTCTTCTGTCTCGACTGCCGCACCCTCGTCTCATTTCCTGTAGTTTCCCGCTCCATGTCTCTATTGGTCGATGGTTGGTATTACGTCAGCTGGGAATCTAGGGAGGATACGACTACGGGCAACTTAATTCCTACAGTACTGCTGTTTTATCGCTTGGCCTTCAGGTACCCATTCAATCTGGATGATGCCATTAATATCGAACAAAAACGATGAGCATGGACGGTTCTTGAAGTAACGGATTGACTAGAACGTTCATCATCTTCAACAACCTCCTGATCTTCCGTTCAATTATCTCGGCGTACCATTATCTCTAAACACCTCTTTTAACGATTTAAAACACTCAGTTGGAGTATTCTTTTTTTAATTCCTACTATTAGCTCACACTCTCTATATATTTATTTATTTATCTTGGTGGAATTTTCAATCGTTAATAAAATACATTTTAAACCGCTCAATTGAGCTGAAATTTTATATACATGATCATTTTGGAAAAGACAATACAATAATTTAACTATAATTTATTAAAATTAATTAACTGAAACTAATTTTTTTAAAAAAAACGTTTGGTTTCTTTTTTAGCTATTTTGGATCAAAACTTCAAAAGTTTTTTTCCCAATTTTTAAAAAACATTCAGTTGAACTAAAATTTTTTATAACACGATTTTTTTGGGATGACAATGAAATTTTTAATGCAAATAAAAAAAATTAAATTACCATTTTAATGTTGTCATTCTGTCCTTATATAAAATTTTTATTTATTTTAAATTGAAAACTATTTAAAAAAAAGTAGCTCAAAAAAAAATTTTTCCCTTTGGTTGATCTAAGTAAAAAAATCGATTTAAATTTTTTTTTACATTACTTAACTAGGAAATTCAAATCTATGCGCAGCTTAATTTTTAAGTTTATCATGATCGCGGCACTTCGACACAACAACGTCTTGCTCAAACGAGGATAAAAGACAAACTTAACTAGACATATATTCAATAGAATATATGTCAAATATATTCTATTCCCACTCCTTCACACCAAGCCTAACGGCTAGGACATGCGCAGTCCGGGTATTTAATTGTCACACCTTGTACTTTAGTCTGAACGTGTATTTAAATCAACCGGTTAACATACCAATTTCGGTTGATTATTTTATAAAAGACTTATCTTCATGCCATGAACAATAAAAAAAAGCATTTCCTTTTTTTAACATACTTTTATTAGCTTCACCTGTATCTTTGAACTCAATTTTTACCCACTTTCAAAGTTCAGTTTAATTCGAAATTTTGCACACTTTTCTCTCTCTCTCACAAGAACCCATGACAATACAATACTAATATAACAACTTAATCATTTTGTTCCACTGGCTTGATCAGGATCATCAGGATTAACAATTTCCCATTTCCAGATTTGGCGACTAATTCCAGATGTGACGACTAAAAGATTAAATTACATCCCAAAAGCGAAAACACTATTGGTTAATACAAATACAACAAACAAAAAAAAAGTGTTCTTATATCACCTTCTTCCGCATTAAATATTCCAAGCTTAGCTCTTCCAGATTTCCTTCAATTAGTTGATCCTACATTTTGTAAATCAAGCCGTATCGATGCACTGATAGGATGCCAAATGGGTATTCCAGATTTTTAAAAAATATGTATTTAAGATTAACTCATCAATGAATGAATAATGGTTTAAAAAACTAAAAAAAACACCCTTTTATTGTAGATCGAACTAAAAATTAAAAAATAATCCTTAATGTAAGAATAAAAGGATTAACGAGAAAATTAATGTTATTGGGGTAAAAGCGTGGGGTGCTCGATATCAATTTTATTATAATTTCTTACTAGTTCTATTCCGAAATGTAGAGTAATGTAGTACAATGCACCCACACGCTTTTACCACAATGACATTAATTTTCTCGTTAATCCTTTTATTCTTACATTAAGAATTATATTTTACTTAAATTAACTATAAAAGCGTGTTTTTTTTTTTTTTATAACTATAATTTATTTCATTGTCTTTTTCTTAAAGTACCATTCTAAATGCAATGAATTGTAGTTTTTTTTTTTACTTAATAGCTATGAGCAAAAATAAAGCAAGTTTCCAAGCTGTATCATCCTGGTAATGCCAATGCAAAGACAATAAGTGTGTGTGTGATATACACAATATTTTATAATCATAATTTTTATTTCCCTGGGGATATTTACTATTGCCCCTTTGATTTTCATAAGAAAACGCACTTATCCATTTTTTAATGTAAAATGGGGAAAAAACAAATGAGACTTTCCAATACAAGTACGCAAATACTATATACCAAAAGGAACAAAATATCCATACATAATTTCAATGTCAAGTTAATGAATCAATCGATTACTTTTGGAGGCGGAAGTGCGGTTCTTGTTAATTTCAAACTCCATGCTGAGGATTTTAAAAGTTATGAAATATTTGAGAATATTCAATTGTAAATTATTTAGAGGAATTTCAATGTATCAAACATACGGTCAAATGCCAAGCATTATCTATATATATATATATATATATATATATATAAATGGATATTTGTATATATGACCTCGCTTCACTCCAACACCGTTCAACCGATCAGTATGAAAATTGGCATGTATATGTATTTTTTTGTGGAGAATGTTTTTTGTGCTCTCCTCTTTGTTGCAGTCCCCCCAAGGGGCGCTACAGCAACAACTTTTTAAATTCCAAAAACCCTTGCCAAATTGCTAACAGGGTTGCCCAAAAAAGACGCCAACTTGGCCCCCGTCGCCTACATTTTTTTTATGTTTCCATTGAATCGCCATTAAAAAATAAGGAAACTTTCTTTTTTGCGAATCTTGCAATTTTAACATAAATATCAATACAACAGAAAGTAATATGAACGTATTACACATCTAGGTATAAATTATTTACACTATTTTAAGTGTTCATTTCACAAAATTTGTGACAATGTTTTATTTTTGCTGAACAGAGATCAGCTTAAGAGGGTGTTTTCAAAAATAAACCCACAAGAGAGAGAGTTACGGGGTTATAAATTTTTAAAAAATCCTTTTTATTGGCTTTTAGATCTACAGACTTAAAATTTTAAAAATATGGTTTTTTTGTTCAGGTGAGATATGCAAAAACTTTTTTTTTTATTTAGTTTGCAATTCACGTATAATTAACTCATTAAAAACTTCTTTATTCTTTAATCTGTATTGTTTAATTTTTCAAATCCCCGTGCGAAGAACGAGTATACCCCAGCTAGCTTATAATAAATTTAAAAATAAATAAAATCTTCTAGGAAGTAATTTAGAATGTCTTTTAAACTTAAAATCCCACTTTTTACACATCAGCTACTTAAATATTTTCTCTGTTAATCTCGGACTAAAAGCATGCCACCAACCAAATGAACTTGCGCAAAAGAAAAATTTAAATAATTATATATATTTTTTTTTCTATAAATTCAACTTGGAGCGGAAAAAAAATATTTTTCAACTTTAACAAAAACAACATCCAAACTGTTTTACGTGCTTTGTTCTAGGAAGAAAAATATTTACCTAGGAGAAAGCAAAGTTACTTCAAATGTTTTGAAGATCTTTGGGCCCAAAAAAGAGGAGTTTATAATTATTTTAAAAAGCAGTTTCATAAATTTTATTTTTGCATTTTTATTACAATATGATAAAAGCCTTCATTGATTCGTTTTTCAAAATATTTGATTACATATTTAATATTATGCTTGTTAATCAAAATCTGTAAAACAAATTTGGTATTTATATATTTTATACCATCGACCCCAATTTCGCCAAATCAAAAGACATCGCCAAATGCTGTCATCGTACGTGCAAGCAAGTTTATTGTGTTTATACATGCGAGTAAACAGTTTCCCACTATTTGCTGCATATAGTGCCATTTTTCAACGTATTTTCATGTTACAAATTGATCGATGATATAATACGCAAGTACCGAAATTTTATTCTTAAATTATACGTTTTTTTTTAATTCTTTACATAAAATTACAATGTATTTTATTTTTTATCAAGATAATATATTCCAAGCTGAAGGACGTAAGAGGGGTACTTATACATTATACCGTTGACCACTTTCGTCAAATCAAAAGATGTAGCCAAATACGGCGATATGCAGACAATAGTTGAATCTGTTCCCGCGCGTAAATTTGTGAGTACTATAAAAACGTTGACGACATCTTTTAATTTCTCGAAATAGGTTGACGGTATAATACGTAAGTGACAAAAAATCGAATATTATAGATGGCCTTAAATAATATTAAAATTTAACTACATTCTATCATCTTTAGAAGACACTTGTGTATTAACTTCACTGTAACAGAGCTCACTGCTCCCGGGCCCCTTCAAGAATCTTTGCATAATCAATCTTGATCATTTAATGCAGATTCCGCTTCTTTTGTCTGCAGGGTCTTAATTCTTATCAAAAGATTTCATGGGGACACAAGAAAAGTTATGAGCAAAACAAAAGATTTTCCTCCTCGGAGAACAAAGCCTTATTGTCCTGTTCGAAACGGATGCTATACTTTGTACATATTAATGCCTTTTTGCTTAGAGCTAAATTTTAGTACTGAACAAAATACTCAAAGGGCGGCCAATATCCCGGAGCTATGTGCCCAGAGAACTAAAAAGGGGAAGTTTAATTCGATATTTTGCGAAGAAAAAGTTTAATGGTGCTCTAGTTTCTTGCTTTGCTTTGTTCTGAATTAATTGAAATCTAGTCTTACTACAGTTTTACTTTGTTCTTGTTTAAGGTATCCGACTACGTTCGAAACCGTGATTTTAAAAAAGCGCCAAAACAGATAGTTTTCATGATATTTAGTGTCACCAGATTAGAATACATGTAAAATTGTTTTAAGAACATTTTGACAAAAAATATTTAAATACATAATTTTTGGGAAAAATTTAATTAGAGTAACCTTTTTTTAAAAAAAGTTCTCCTTTTGTAAAAAAAGTTTTTTTATAATAATATTTTTGGGTTTTTAGCTCAGATTCTACAGAGGCTCAACATGATTTTTGAAAAAAATTCACATTTTAATTACAAACATTTGAAATAATTATCGCCGTTTTTTTTTTAAAATGTCTCCCCCCTTTTTTTGTAAAACATGGATAAACCCATTTATATATTTCAAAAAATTTTGTTGAGCCCCTGTACAGAGGTCTGAGCTTAACAGGGAAGATATTATTACACTGGTGTGCAAAACTTAAGCAACAATGTAAAAATTTGCAGATAGCCATGAAATTGCAGAAAAGGAGGTCTGAGATCGTAGAGGGAACACGTAAGTCAGTAGAAACGTCTCGCAAATATCAGGGAAAAAAACGTCAGAAGCGATGTGAGCGTACGCAAAACGCGTGATGCTTCCCGGGGTGCTCAACAGTAGAATGAAATGGAACGGGGACGCAATTCACCATATTCTGCAAGTGCCAGGATGTTCGTGAAATATGGCTAGAAGAAATCATCTGGGTGATTTTACACGTAGAAGAATGATCGGGAAAACTGGAGGAGGGGCGTACTGTCACCAGTGTAGCTGCAGAGTTTGGAATCAACAAAAAGTGTGTTTTACGCGCTTGAAAGCGTTCCAAACCACAGGTACAGCTGTTAGAAAGGTTGGTGTGGCCGCCCGAGGACGACAACTGCAGGGGATGACCGATATATCATCCTGCGGCGAAAAAATTCAAAAAACAGTCAGCAAGTGCCATTGCTCAGAAACTCTGTACAGCAACAGGTCGACAAGTGTAGCGGTTTACTGTGGCCAGACGCCTTCACAAAGGGGCCTGTGTCACCTGCCGTCCTGAACGCCGCTCCCGTTGAAAAGATGGCTACCGAAGCCACCGTTTACAGTGGACAGAGAGCACAAAAACTGGACAACCGGATCAAAGGAGTCGTTTTCTTTACGGATGAGAGTCATTCAGTACCAGAAGCGATTCTCAACACGTTTTGATTTGAAGAGAGATCGGGACCCGGTTTTATCCCAGTAAAATCAAGGAAAGCACATCGTTACGGTGGGTCCTGAGTTCTTGTCTGCTGGCATTATTGAACGGCGGAACTGAGCTCCCATTGAGCAGAGGGTTCGTAACCGGGATCGCATTATTGTGAGGAGGTACTTCTTCCCCATCTGCATCTTTTCCGAGGTGCCATTGGCCCAGACTTCATCTTTATGGATCGCCAACGCACTGCCACATCGCATTTGCTGTTGAGGAGCTGCTGGAAAGTGAAGATATCACTGAATTGACTGGCCAGCGTGCTCTGTGATTTTAAATCCCATCGAACATGTGTGGATGCTTGTTGAGACGTATTTGCCACACGCTCACATCATCCGGAGTACAACCAACAACTCAAACAGATGCTGATTGAGAATGGGCACTACCAAGAAATGTTGCACCAGCTGGTTCTGAGTATGCGAGACGGGTGCAAAGCAACCATTGCAGGGAAGCGCATATACCATATTATGAACATTCGCTTTGTTGTTCTTCCTGTTGATAGACAACTGGCGAGTCACGATACTATGCGTTCAATAAAAGCTTGTTTTTGTTTGATTCCATACCGTATGCGTTTTCGTATTCCCTTTTTCAGCACCGATGCTTTCGTCATCCTTACGTACATAATACTCTCCTCATTTGCAAATTTCTCAGCGTGTCTCAGATGATTTTTTCGTGAAGTTATAAGGAATAAACCCACCTGTTGCTTTGCTAAGTTTTTGCACACCAGTGTATAATAGAAGCATTTTTCACAAAAGGAGAATACTTTTAAAATGGGTCATTCTATGCTCATTTTTTGTCAAAATATTGTACTTATAAATAATTTTTTATGGTAATACTATTCTTAAGACAATTTTATATACATTTTCTAATCTAAGTGACACTAAATATCATAAATGTTATCCATTTATACTCTTTTGCAAAATCACGGTTCCGAATGTAGTCGGATATCTTAATGTTTATAAAGAAGTTTTACTTGAAATATTTTCTTTTTATATATGTTAAAAACTCGTTCATACCATCTTCAAATACACCGCAGTTTCATTGAATACATGGTAATATCTTAAAATGATTGCAAAAATTCTTTTCCATTATAATTCCACCTTTTATACAAAGATAAACCTAATGACAAGAGCAAGGTTATAACTATAAGGTTTAGGTCGACCTTATAACTATATGATTATGTCGATAGATTTTCTGAATGCGAAAATCGTAGGCACGTATGTCATATGATTATGTGGCATGTAAAAAATCCCTTGAGTATCGATTTGGCTCTGGTACTCTCGGCAAAATTAAATCATGGAAATATTGAATATCTGACGAGAGTTTGAATTGAATAAAATTTTTAATGTCATAATTCGATAGCCGAAGCCGCCACTAGATGGTACCACCAATAAAATGGCTCCCATTCTTGTGGACTTGCTGTATCTGCAAATGGCTTAAGGTCATATCACACGTGTACGTATTTGGAGCAGTTTTTATTTCAAGCAAACCTTTAGAGCGATTCTTGCCCAACTATCAGAGCAACGGCTTCGAACAACTGTTTTCCAATTAACCGAAAGAATTGCTCGAAATTCCAGACAATGGGGCTCTTCAGCACCCGACGTCATGAACAAGATGGCGGTAAAGATGGTAGCATCGGTTTCGTCAAACGCATTAGAAATGGCGTAAAAAATTTTTAACAGAATTGTGCACCATTTCTGTTTACAACCTTCAACAAAAGCGTAAGTGGAATAAAAGAAATAATATTGTATGTTCGTTTTCCGTAGCAGAAAAATCGGGGATTTTTTTTTCTTTTCAATGGGAAGATAGGGTGTGGCTGACGTCAGAGCGTATTGTTTTGTTTACGGCAACCCTTCACCCACACAGCTGCTCCGAAAATATCCCGAAACGGTTGTTCTAGACATGTGTATGTGATAAGGCCTTTAGCTACGAAAATGCAGCCCATTTGAAGCAAACAAATAAATAAAAAGGTTTAGTTTGTAAGCTATCAAAAAATCTGCGAAAAAGACAAATATACTAAAAAATGTTTTTTGCATTTTTCGGGAGGATTTTATTTATTTTTAACATAAAACGACGCTCCGAAACACAGCAGAACAAAATACACACGGACCCACGCAATATCTATAACATTTCACGAAGGCATTCTTTGTTCGCTCCGGAGAGATATCATCTTATATTAATTTTCGTAACTGGAAGCTTTTAGAATCATCAATTTCCACTGAAGACTTTTGTGATTGGTCAGAATACGTGCTTTTGATGATGCAAGATAACATCCCCTTATTTTAAAAACGATAGCATTGCAGGTTTTTAGGACATAAAGTTGAGATTATTTCCCGTTAGGAGGATAAACCAAATTTTAATAATCATGCAAAGTCTTGGAGGGCTCAAGACCATTGTGAAATGAATCAAATTCCTCAAGAGATAAGTTAAGTGAAATATATGTATGGATGTTGGTATGTATATGTATATATATACACCCAACTAATTTTTATACAATTTTGAAATAACACGGTACACGAATTTAACGATTTTTATTATTATTATTATTATTATAGCACGAATTTCCAAATTTTGGGGGGGATTCGTGCCCTTTAGATGAGGACGATTTGATTGACAGTTATGATTATAAAGAAGTCAATAATGACGAGAAGTCGAATGAGAAGTTCAGCTGTAACACCTGATTTAATTCGCGTGGGCTTGAAATTTTCAACAAGTGGGGAACAACATTTTCTTACTCATGATCCTAACATAAAGTGCGCATTAAAATTTCACGTAATCATAAGTTTTGTGTGGCAGAATATCAAGAATAATATAAAACAACTTGAGAAAACCCATACACACAACAGCCGCTAATAACAGCCGCAACAAAATAAAATCAACTGAGACCACTAATAACGAAAAAAATTCTTCACTTCAATCAGAAAACTATTAGTGCTAGACATATCTGACACATCTACTGATGATAGCATTTTTGATCCAGTTCATAATAAACATGCCTCTTGTTATCAAACAGCAATGAAAAGTTTTAGTAGTTTTATTCCTAAAAACATTCAATAAACAACAGCAAATAATAGTTACAAACTTGAACTTGAGTTCATTTTATCCGCCGCAGACCAACGCTAAGTGAGGGGTTCAAGTGTGTAGTATAGGGGGGACCACTTCGGATTTGGCTTTTGATTTAAGATTTTATCTTCGTTGCGAGATATCGAATTCATTCTAAAAATAAATAATAAATAATTCAGTGGCCAGGGTACCTTACGACCACTTTGGGTCGCCAAAAAAGCATCGCTCCAAGTGCCCCCCTATAATACTGGCTAATTTGAACCCAAGTAAGAGAAAACGTTTCACGTTGTGACGGGCTCACGCGTCTGTTAACATAACCTCGGCCTTTTGGTGGCCAAGATTAAATGGCAACCTTTCCAAACCAAAACCCAAGAAGCGAAAATGTGAACAAGAAATGCAAATAAGATAGCTTTAAAATAACAGAAGTTTCAGTAAGTGAGATGGCAATTTGGGGAATGTTATGTGTGAAAGAGACCAGAGGAATTGACAGCCAGACCGTGGTTTTACCGGAAAGGAAGCCATTAATACAAGGTGCATACCATTGCACGCGCGCCCAGACGTTTCCAATAAAATTGAATCTTAAGTTTGGAGTAAGGTAGGGACCGATTATTTTGCCAGTCAAATGGGGTTTAACAGTGAAATATTAGATATTAGGACTTGCAATATTATTAGAAGTGAGAGTAGGCGGAAAATAATTATAACTTAGAGAAAGTGGTACAAATTACGCGATTCGGTTTAATTATCATTGTGTGTTTGTTCATTATAGATTCTCGCTTATTTAAATCTATCTAAATTGTTAGACATTTAAGTTCTATTCTTAATAAAGACATATTAAGAATCAAAAATATATTCCTTTTGCAAACCCTACACCTCTAGCTCACGCTGACAATCAAAGATACGGTCACCTTAGGGGGGCGGTATCACAATGTTTTCAACTATTCAAAGCCCTCATGTAGATAATAAGGAGATAAGTATGCCATCTTTGTCAATTTATTAGGGTTTTAAACTATGATAACAGCCACTTCAGAAATATATCGTGTAGTTCTAATGGAATGGTAATTAAAACAAAACTAGGGCAAAACCAAAAAGTATACCCTTTCTATTGTTTCCAAATCATTTCCTCCCGACTAAATCTAGACTGTCACCAAAACCTCTAAAAGAATACCCAGGATGACATTAATCAAAATCAAATCACACCATATCTTACTCTTAGAACCGACCTCAGACAGTCACTAAGGACCTAAAAAGAGAGGGTTCAAAAAGTTCATTTCAACAGAAAAAGAAAGCAAAGTATTTATCAAATCCCCATTGACTGACACGGATTCGATAGCTCTGTAGCTGAAATGTGCTTCTAATACTCTAAAAAAATATTTTAAATTACATGGTATAAGACGTGAGAAAAAGAGAAATTATTCGATATTTTCTGCCCTTTTTCTGTCTCCACAACTCTTTTTCTTAGTACTTCATGCCAATATAACTGGCAATAGATTTTTTTCCTTCGTCTCTCAGACCAAAAAATTTCTTTAAAGGTACGCTAAGAATTGGCTTTTTTCCTTTGGGAAATAAAGACCATTTCTTTTGATGTGCTTTATGGATGGCTCTGGAACATTCGGCCTGCTTTATTGATTGGTGTTGAACAATCTACTATTATCAAAAATTTTAAATTATTCAAAACGAAATAACTGGAACACTGAGAAAGGGTGGGAAGAAAACATTTCCGATTATTATATTACGTATTTATTGTTGTCAAAAGTTAAAAGAATTGAATTTGAGTTATGAACGCATTTCCAGAAATGAAAAAAATGCTTCAGAAAATTGATATCATGTTTTGTGGTTTCATTAATACACAAAGAATTAAACAAAGACTGTATTCAGGGATTACGGTCTCTTTCACAATTTATTCCAATCCAATGTACAGTAGAACGTCGTTTATTCGAATCGATTGGGACCAGACACCGTTCGGATAACCGAAAATCAAATGCGATTCCTGCAGTACATGAAACCGGATACTATACGAATATTGAAAATAATCACATGCGGAAAACGTGCTTGAGGAAAAAGCAAAATAGGAGTAAAATGTCGCAATTTTACCTTTTAGTGTGGAAAATAATCACTTATTTGTTGCTGTACCATTGTACACCTTTGTTTTTTCGCTGAAACGTCTCTGATTCTCTTGAGCAGGAGTAGTTGAGAAGGACAGAACTCTGATTGCTGTTCATACCACTCCATAGCTGTGTCTGACGCAGAAAACGCGTCAACATTTGATGGACCCTTGCTACTTTCATTGTTGTCCTCGTCTTCATCCGCTTCATCGTCGACAAGGTCGGATTCTTCTTACAATCTCGTCATCATTTTGCAACTTCTGCATTGCATGCCATCCAGGTTTCTACATCCTATTCGTCGTATTCTTGAAATCCTGGGATCGATTGGACAAAGTCGGTAATCTCCTCCCTGTGATACACCCCCTCACTTGGAAACAAACTGACCTAATATTCCGCGCAGATATTTACCAAATCACACAACTGAAATTCCCAAATATCCCTGACCTTGGGTTTTTCCGTCACTTTTGACCTCACGCGAAACAACTGTTGAGTATTGCACAGTTAGAGAACTTATTCGTATACAGTACATGTAGTTGACCAAAAAAACCTGGTCCGGATATTTGACGCTCTGGATAATAAACGTTCGGATAAACGACGCTCTACTGTACGTTAAATCTGTCCAAGGTCAAAGTCCTTATGTTGGGAAGGTCAACAAAAATATTGATTGTCATTTGGTGGTGGTTTATACTGGTCGTAGATAATGGACCTCTATATTGTAGTGGAAACAATAAGGTCGATATTACCCGAGGACTTTGTGTTAATCAACTCGTTTTCTGTCGCCACACTTCTGGTGTGAAGTGGGAAGATAATTCCTTTCACACACAGATACAAAGTAGATTGAAAAAGGAATGTCGTACGGGAAAAAGGAGTGCCGGTCTTATTGATATAATGGTTGAGTCCGAAGCAGCAAGAAGCTTTCTCCATTTCCAATTCGCAAGCAGCCACGTGGGAACAGCTTAGTATCCAATATGCCCGTTTAGTTGAGTCAACTAGTGGGAGAAGAACCTGGTTTTCGAAAAGTTTCACAGAATGGAATGTCAGTCGACCAAGTATGAAGGCATCCATGTGTTCAAAACTTGACCACGACTGTCTGCTTTTTTATGTGCGGCATAAGTTGACTGGTGTGGAATAGTCCTAAATATCTTTTTAACCGATCACCGCCAGGCCAATCTTTGAACGAATAGTTCACCAACTATTTTGCCAATCTTTAGCAAAATAGTTGGTGTCGGTCAATATCATCGGTAAAAATTATGTAACAAATAATTTTATACTTGGCAAAATCATTTTATAAATAAATAGGGGGAAGTTTACACATCTAGATCATGCATCAATACATTCTTATCTAAAAATTGTTATACACTCTATAACAAACAAAAAAAACGACTCACCAAGAATGAGTTGTCCGATAATGACAAAAACTGGTGGGTAGAAAGACTATGTACAGAATAGAAAATGATTAAATTTTAGAAAAATTGAAGGATGTATTTCAGAGTTACATAGTTACAAAGTAAGAAGCTCAGTAAGGTGTTGGCCCACCTCTAGCCTGGATGACGTGATATAGAGCCTGACCTCTAGCCTGGATGACGTGATATAGAGTGATAAGGCACTCTGATGGTCTTCTACGGTATTTCTTACCAAATTTGCTCCAATTGTCGGGCCAGGTGATCAACATTCCCCAGTAGACGCAGTCTCCTTCCCTTCATATCCCATACATGTTCGATTGGAGAGATATCTGGTTGGTCAAGGAAGTGTTTGACAAGCTGTAAGACAATTCATAGTAACACGTGCCGTATGTGGTCTGGCATTATCTTGCTAAAAATAAAGCCAGGGTACTTCAAAAGGAACGGTAACAAAACAATTCTCAAAATGTCGTCGACATACCGCTGTGCTGTAAGTGTGCCTCTAATGACACCCAAAGAGGTCCAGCTGTTAAAAGAAATGGCACCCCAGACCAAAACTCTTGGTTGAGGGCTTGTGTGGCGTGCAATAGTGAAAGCAGGATCGGCACGCTGCCCTAGGCGTTTCTCAGACACGTATTCGGTTATTGTCAGGACACAGTTGGAAGTGGGATTCGTCGCTAAGCACTATACATACCCAGTTAACACGATCCCAACCTTATCGAGTCAAGCACTACTGTAATCTGACTCAACAGTGTGCAGCCGTTAGTGGCAGGTTGCGTAGCGGTCGGTACGAGTGTAAATTCTCTATCCGCAGTCTGTGAATGGTCATGGTGGACACTCGTGAGCGGGTCGCACGTCTGATGGTTGATAACGATGAATCAAGAGCTGTGACAGCTGATTTGACAGCTCAATCTGTCCTCTCGATCTGCTGCGGCCTTAGGTCGACCGCTACCATCATGATGCTGAAATCTGACACTGCCCACCCATTCTTGCCAGATCTTCTAATAGCCACATCGCTTCGACCCCATGACGAGCGATTCTTCGATTTGCCTAACCTGCCTCTTTCAATCCAATGATACGATCCCTTTCAATCTCTGATAGTTACTTGTAATGAGCTCGAATCTTGCGGCGAGGCATTTTTTCAGTCGTTGAAAGGTATCCTAAATCGCAATGCAACAAAAATTTTGACCATCAGATTGAGAATCGCTTCTTATAGACTCCTGCTGAGTGCGCAGTTCCGATGCACTGTAGCTCCCGTTGTTTATTCATTGGGCATCAAATTTTATCACTTGCATGTTCGGTACAAATGTCTTTGCATACGAAATTTCATTAAAATTGGGTAACCTTCTTAGTGCGTCGTTTTGTTGTTGTTGTATAGTGTAGTATTAAAAATACATGTATGAAGATAAATTCGCGAAAAAAAAAAAGAGGGGTTAAGTAAAGAAACTTTCTCGCGCATTGAACTTAATTAACAGTGTCGGGAAAAAATATGACTTGCTCGACCTTAGTAATTTATTACATACATTTTCCCACTCATCCCCTGGTTCAAATACAACAAACCTTTATGGTAAGAAACTGATTTATGATCACTGCATATTAGATTTTTTTTTTTAAAGTAAAGTTTTTATTTATGAATTTTTTTAAAAAAAAAAAGTTATTTGTTCTAGTAGAATCAATTTCTTTTTTTAAAAAAAGTTGGAAATTTAAATAAAAAATTAAAAAGTAAAAAAATAAAACTAACGCCATAAAAAAAAACATAAAACAAATTAAAGGATAGAAATTGGAACAAGAGCTGGTAATTCGATAACTGACGTACAAGTGGGGGATTTTTGCATGCATATACATTAAAGGAAAAGAAATGAGTAGAATTTTTTAAAATAAAAAAAAAGAGTAAAAATCAATTCCCACAAAAAAATATGCAGAAATGTAAAAGGGGAAAAAAGATCAACTATCTCCTTTTTCCAAGTTTTTTAATGATACTTTCAATTTTAACTGATACAATAATAATAAAAAGTAATTGTTCCCTAGCTAGAAATGAAAATTAATATCGGGTTATATTAATCAAAGAATTCTACATATATCTTAACACTTTAATCGTTGATGCTTGCGTAGAATATATCAGAGCAAAATTTCTCTTCGTAATAAGCAGTATTAATTTTATTACTAGAGTTTTTAAAAAAACATAAGTGTTCCTACGTTATCTTAACTTAACTCAGTGGTGCAACAGCCCATGAGTGCCAAGGCCTACTGTACCCAACTCAGTATATGCGAGCTTGGGCCCTGAGGTGCATGAGCAGATGTTCCGGTCAGGTGGTCAGTCTGACGGGAAAACCCCCAGTATTAAGTTCCCGAGTAAGCTTTGCACTCATTTATAGACTCACTGAAGGGATGAAAGGCTGAGTCATCCTTGGCCAGCCTGGGGTTTGAACCTCGGACCTGTGGTGCGGAAGCGCGATGCACTAAGCACTCAGCCACTGGGCTTAGCCTACGTTATCTTACAATACAATTATATTTAAGGAAAAGTATATATAAAATAATAACGCAGTCACACACTTGATTCATTTTTTGTATTAATATCACAATAGAGTAGCAAAACGTGCTACTGGTGATTAACTCATAGTTTCAAGTGACCGCAGTAGACAAGTGGACATGGTCGCGTCATTGAGTCGCGAATATGAGTCCTAGTGCTACTGCACGCCAACCATGTAAATGAACTGATGCATGTTAAATCTGTCGAGACTCAAAGTCTTCACGTTGGTGTGGTGTGGAATTTGCAAATTGGGGTGCCAGCACAGGTGTGGTTACATATCATAAAGTCCGTCGTCAATATCCCCCATGCAACTTTATATTGCGATGTTAGCAAAAATCAAATATCAGAATTTCAGGTTATTATCTAATGACGAGGAAGCCATCTATAACAGGCTAAATTCATGTGACGTCACAATCACACTATAATGACAAACATGTGTTTCTAGCTAATTAATTCATGTGACGTTGCAACCGTACGATAAATGCAAGCATGTGTTTCAAACTAATCTATTCATGCGCTTCGTTGTTGCCAACTTTTGCTGTTTGCAGAAACTTTCTCGAAAAAAGCATATATCTTTGAGCAATAGTTACGTACATTAGTAAGCAAAATATATCTGATTTAAAAATACAGAAATAAAAACAATTTTTTAATTTTAAAATCTTTTTGGTGATTTTTTTATTATACTTGAGCATCTTTACCCAATTAGGAAATTTGAAATTTTATCTAAATTTTACTAATAGAACAAGAAGTACTTACTAGTTAAGTCTCAGTTTTGAATTGTCGCGAACACGTGATTGCCTTTATCATGTGACCATCATGAATTAAGCCCATACCTTGTTTATTGAACTTCTATATAAAGTCACTTAAGAACATAAATGGTTTCCTAGGAAATTAGTCATGCAGTGACTTGATGCACTTTAAATCTGCCGAAATTCAAAATCGTCCGTCACATTGTTGTGGTATGAATAGCTCATAGAGACTGTTCACCATACATGGATTTGAGGCTATTAAGTCGCCCTCCCATTGTTGGGGTGGGATGGAAGCTTGGAGAATGGAATGACTACTCAAAAAAGTCACCAACAATACTCAATAATAACCAAAACTACTAGGTCCATCGCCAGTAGCCCTCATGTTGAAATCTCATAAGTTTCACATGTCATACTGTGAAAATCAGTGGGGAAAAAACAGCCAAATAATTTTCTCTTCATTTGATCTTTGTTCAAAATTAGACTTCTGTCATTTTAACTTATTGGAAAATTCGAAACAGAATTCATTCAAATCTCAAAAAGAAACTCAATCTTATAAATCAAAATTTCAATCTTCCTTCTCTAATTTTGAAACATCTAGAATCTATTCAAAATACATTTAGTTGCTTAGAAGACCATATGTCAATTATTTAAAAAACAATGTACATGGAGTAGAAAACTACATCTACATGCACTCAATAGTTTCGCGAAGTCTAATAAAATTCTAATATCATCAAAAATCATCAATTCTAATATCATTTTCATCTAAATAATTTGGAAGATCACACATTAATGACTTAGAAAGTATCATAAATGGCTTAGAAAACTATACACTTTTTTACACACTTCTCGTCTGCGCGTATCTCAAAAATTTCAGAGTTGCCCTCGTATGACTCAAGTCGTCACCTGGAGTTTCATGGAAGTTAGATGAATGAGACATTTGGTTCCTTATCGCTAAGCTAAGGTTAAAAATACAAGATCAGTAGCCAGTATTCCAGTTAATGAGTGTTTTAGTAACGTCTCACACTCCAAAGTAACACAAGGGCTATTGGCGACGAACCTCGTAATTTTGAACCATGGTCAAGTGACAAGATTATATCTGAGCTGCCATCTCTCTCCTAATTCCCTCACCATGCCAATGGGAAAACTTTGAGGCCAAACTTGACAGATTTATTGAACTTTTTTTAACTGGCGGGATTCAATAACCGGAAAACCCGACAGCCAACCATAAGCCCGTGATCTTGACCTCTAAGTTGCCGCGACCTGTCACTATTCGAAAACGAAGATAATATTGAAATCAATCCTACCCCTTCCTGTTCCAGGAGATTATCAACTCCCCCATATTACAAAAACTTGATAAATCAATTTAAGAAGAGGTTCCATATTTTCCCTTAGTAATTGATTCAGTACAATTATTATTATCCCAAAATATAATCTTAAGGTGGTAGAACTAATCAACTGAACTTAATTTTTAGACTTTCACACCCAATATCCTTCTAGTCTCGTCTTTTAAATGTTATTCAGAACAAGATTAGGGCTCGAATATTAGTTTAAATTAAATCTTTGGGATTAATCTTAAAAACAATATAATTTGGGACACGGAACTTTTGTAACAAATTTTTCCAGCCATATGATCCGAGAAAGATTTAAACCCTTGAGGGAAAATTTAATCTTGATATTGCGGGGGAAACGGAATTCATTGATATCGCATATTTTAGCATGAAAAGGATTATTATAATATTGAGATTATTAGTGCGTATTTTCAGCTCAAAAGTGATTATTCAAGACTGTGAGAATTTGACGGCAAAGCTGATTTACGGGAGCATGTTTCTAGGAATAAGATTAGAAGTTTAGATTGCCGAGAACATTCAAGGATTTAAATTCCTTTTCTTTATGTTTAATAATTGTCATTCATAAGCATAAGCTCAAAAATATTTCTTGGTGTGCATAGTTCTGTTTGAAAAGGCGCATTCAAACAGAAAATTATTGATCCAAAGAAATAGTCAAAATTTACAAACTTCATTACGTTTTAATGAAAATAAATAGTTGGTTTCAATAATAAGATGTTTGTTCCATTATTTACATAATCCAGATATAAAAAATTATATTTCCTTTTTTTCGCGTTATGAAATTACAAATATATCAATAATTATAGAAAATAAGTCACAAATTTAGGGAATCTATAAAAATTTTAAAAGCTCAATTGTGTATGAGAATGCATGAAACAAAAGAAGTCGTCAAATACGTTTCCTGCTTTTTAATAGTGACTATTTAGTTCAAAACAGTAAGAATAATTAAACTAAATGTATGCTTTTTTTTTGGAAATATTTAAGGAAAAGCTTTATTACAAACATTGCCAGTGTGTGTATGATTTTCCCAAAAGATTTAATTTATCCATTTGTGAAATTTTATGCAGCCGTTGTAGTCCATGGTCATGGTCACGAGCTTGTAGCCGGGGTATCAAGAATTCGAGTCTTAATGTCACTGAAGACCCACTATATAGATGGGCTGATGCACGTTAAATCTGCCGTGGCTTTAAGGCTTCCTTCACACCAAATGAATCCCAGTCTTTTGGGGATCTCCGTACAGCGATTCTGACTGACTAAGATTCATTCACCTTTACACCTCAGAGCAAGTCAATACGAATCAACCTTTCTTCCATCAGTTACTGTCGAACATCGATGAGTTTTTGTTTTAAGACGATTAAGAAATCAAGCTATTCATTTCACAAATGTATTCGTAATCATTTATTTTTAAATGACGATAGCTGAGCTGGCACCCCCTTCCACACCCCGCCATCGAGAGGATTTTCATCTCCGACTGATTTAAAGTGCATCAGCTTCTCTAACCTATGATACACCGGCCACGAATTCGGGGCCATGACCACTAGTCTAACACGACCACATGAATCAAGAGAACAAATTGAAAGAGTAATGAAACTAATATATTATTTAAACGAATAAATTTCTGAAGTTACAAATGATAATTAGAAGAGAAAAAGAAATGTGTAAAAATTTTGCTTTTAATTACATACAAAATAAGTAAAAGTATACATTATATATTCCATCTACTAAATCCATGTTAAAAATAATTCATAAGTTAATGTTTCTTAATGAAATGTTAAATATGATAAACAATGTACAAACCACTATAAAAATGGGTCAATTAAGAAAAATTCATAATTTATATATCTGAAAAAACTAAGAGTGAGCCTTAACACTTAAAATTAAGAGGACCAGTACGTTTAATTTTAAAAAATCGGTTAAAAAAACAAATTTAATTTTTTTTCCTAATATTTTTATACTTTTTTACAAAAACCCCAAAATTTGAAAGCTCTAAATTTAAAAACCAGGCTGGTATTTTTACGTTTTTTTATTCACATCCCCAAAAGCAAATCAAAAATATAAACGACTTATCTGAAAAAAAAAAAACAGTTTTTTCATTTTTAAAAAACTAAGGATTTTTTTTTTAAACTAATACTTGAAATTTTTTTACCCTTCAAAAAAAGCAACTCGTGGCGTGACGCCCATGGGGCTAAGGCCTAATTTCCCAACCGTTCGCACCTTTGGGGCCTGGGTGCATGAGCAGATGTTCCGGTCAGGTGGTCAGTCGGACGAGGTTCCTAATAATACATGGAATAAAAGTTGGTATGCATTTTTCAATCAAAGCAATACTTATTTTTAATAAAATAATTGAAATTAGAATTTACACTTTTTTTAAGGAATTTTCAATAAGCATTCATAAAAAGATGCATTGTACGAATACCAATCATGTTATCACAAAACTCGTACCAACTTTTGTTACATATAGTTTGATGTACATGCAGATCAAATTTCATATATGTACGTCAATTTTTGTAGGAGGAGTAGTAATTTAAAATCCCTTCATAAGTTTCAAGTTTTTCCCTTAAAAAATTAAATGTTTACTTTTTATGGAATTTTGAAAACAAAATCTTATTTACATCATACATACACATAGGAGGCAACCAAAAAAATTATAAAAATCCTTAAATTAAAAAATTTTGTGTAAATCGTACCATGTCCCCATATAGTTTACTTCAGTTCCTTCGAAAATTCCGAGACACAAAACGCAACGAAATTAACATACTCCCCCAACGTTTATCTCTTGTTTTCCTATTCTTTTATTTATTAAATAACTTCTTTCAATGATTGTACAATACACAAAGTGATGTTTTAAGTCAGATGAAAATCGATTACCACAAACTGCTCTTACGTCAGTTTTTTAAAAGTAGTACTCTTCTTTTTTTTTTCTTTCACCATTTCCCCCAATAATGGAGTGAAAGTACTCTTCTTTTGTGCGAAGAGTCATTTTTCTCTTACAAAGCTATTTCTTTAATCACTTTCATCTCATTCAATCGCTCAAGAAACAGACTGAAAGAAATCTTGAGAGTATAAAACCCAGAAACCATTTTTTTTCCCTTCACTTTTTTTCTTTTCAGATGTGTATAGAAACCGTGACTCTCACTCTCATTCTGTTTTATAACTAAGTAAGCAGTGTCGTAAAAATGTCTTTGTTCTCCTTTTAAAAATAGAAAGGGAGAAAAAAACATATCAATAATTGAATTAAAAGAAAGCTTTTGTGTTAACATCTTAAAATGTTTATTTGTAAATCCATGAATAGTATATAATTGCTTTCTCTAAGCAAAAATGCTAAGAATGTGATAGTTTAATGGTCCCATTGTGTTAGTCCTCCATCTAACAAAAAGATTTTGAATTCGTGTCTTACTAGAGCAAAACGGACTGCCTTGCAAGCTTGAACTGCAGCCAAATGACGAGGATGTCAGGTTTTAAGCTAATTTTAATTTTTTTGTCCGACGCCAAAAACCCTTTATCCCCGGTTTGATGATTTCCCGCTTTTTTTCATGAAATTTTTTTTAACCCCAAAATTAAAAAAATTAAAGGGGGATACCCCAAAAAGGAAAAAAAAAATTAAGCCCAATTTCCCCTACTTAGACCCAACAAAGAAAAAATTTTTATTTTAGCTATTTTTTATTAAATAGTTACAATTAATATAAATATGTATATACATGGGACGGGGCCCTTAATGTTTAATTAATTTTTTTTCCCCTTTTATCATTAAAATATCGTATTGTCATCAAAACAATCGTGTCTATAAAATTTCAGTTCAACTGAATGCTTTAAAACGGGGAAAAAACCTTTTCAAGTTTTGAAAGTCCAAAAAAGGTTGCTAAGTCGCTTTTTGAAATTTTTTTTTAAATAAAAATTTTTAATAAATTTAAATTTTTTATTAATTATAATTAAATTTTGTATTGTCACCCAAAATAATCATGGAACAAAAAATTTCAGCTCATGGGTTTTTTTAAATGTTTATTTTAAAATTCCCCCAAAAAGATAAATAAATAAATAGAAAGTGTGACCTAATAGTGGGAAAATTGAAAAAATTGGGAAATTTAAGGGGGTTAGGGGCTCTAATAATTAATTAAAGATCCCTAACTGTAAAATTAATTATATACACGGGTTTCTTTTAAAAAAAAACCAAGTCAAATTTTTTTCCCAAAAAGGTTTTCATCAGCATAAAAAAAAAATAAAGCACTTCCCTTTTGGGCTTAAATTTTTTTTTGGAAAACAAAATGACAATTTTAAACCCCATCAAAATTCTGCTGAAAAATTAAAATTTTCTTTAAAAAACTATTGCCTTCCCCCCCAAAATCTTCTTAGAAACCCGGGTCGCCATATATATTGGAAGAGTGGATTTAAAAGAATATTCCCGAAAAACATTAAATATTCGAAAAAATTGTTATTCTAAATATTAAAGGAGTGGTCCCTTTAAAAAATTACCATCGGTAGAAAAAGGGGTTAAAAAACCATTTTGGGTTTACATTTTCTTTCACTCGGGTAACCCCTCCCCCCCCAAAAAACATTGATGAACTTGAAACGAAACGGAAATTTAATTAATGTAGTTAGAAGAATTCGAGAGGCATTGTAAAACTCAACAAAATTTTATTCAATATCATCACAATATTCTAATAGTAAACATTCAATGAGAGTGAAATAAACCTAAACCAAACTTTCTCTCTTTATTTTTATATATATATATATAATATATATATATATATATATAAAGGTTCGTGTGTTGAAATTAACTTTTTTTTATACAAAAAGGTTATTGGAAAATTGAAAAATTTGGAATTTAACGGGAAGAGTAAAACCCCAAAGGAAGTTTTTTGCCTGAAATCCCCTTTAAAAAGCCCTTTTTTCAAAAATTCCCCCTTCCTTCATAGATCGTGATGTTATAATTTTCCCCCAGTGGGTTTTCCCTGAATCCCCCCCAATGGTCCCAAGTGCAAATTTAAAGCCCAAAATGATCCCTAAAGGCAAAGCGGAATTTTTTTGGGTTTCGGGGCCATTAAAAAATTAATGGAAACGTTCTTGGGTATTCCATTTTTCAGGACATAATACATGTAAACACACAACTACAAAACCTGAAATTCATTTCAAGCAATGGTAAGAAAAAGTTGTATTTTTGTAAAATGGGGTAACCCCCCTATTAATAAAAAAGTTTTTATTTAACTTTAAAGAAAAGTTTTAAAATTTTTTAAAAATGGGGGTTTCCCAAACCCCCAAGAAACCCCAGTCCGCTGCACGTAGAGTTTTTTGGGCCCCAATCTCGCTCTCAAATTCCAATAACAAATAACCACCAAATCAACCTTACACTAAACAATTGCAAAAACTTTTACTTGCAATTATAATCCCAACATTCCCCCTTTAGATATATTTTAAAAAGCCCAAATTTAATCAGTATGTTATCACGGTTTTCTTCCCCAGGGGGGGGCCCTAAATATCAAGCAAAAAAATAAAATGGTTTCACCCAGAAGTTAGTTGAAAAACCCTTGAGGGGGGGCCCAACAGGGGGCTTTTTTGGGGAAAAATTTAAACTTGAATATATACCACTTATACATGTGTTCCCACATATGTAAAAACACAATAATTTTGTTCGCGTATACGAAGAAGGAAAATTTTGGGGAAAATTAGTCCCAAAAGGTATAATACGTAAGAGCTCTACATTTTTTCAGAATTAAGACTAAAATATATGTATAAAAATTTTTATTTACCCCAAAAACATTTTGGTATTAAACATCAATTTCAATTTTTCGAAAAAGGGAAAAAACTATAGAAACAAACCCCACATGACGGGCACATGATAAAAACAAACATTTTTTTTTCATTGAATTCAAAAAACAAAATTAAAAATAATTTTATTTGTTAATTTTATTTCTAAAAATTAGATAAAAAATTTTAGATTTCATTATTGGGTAAAAAAGTTTCCCAAAAATTATGAAAAAAAAAATATTTTTCTTTCAAAAAATTTTAAAATTAAGAACCAATTTAAAATTTTTGTCTGTAATTTTTAAAAAAAAATGATTTTTTTATTTCCCTAAAAAGCTTTTTATTGTTGACAAATATGTACATTTTAAGAGAAAGTTTCTACAAAAAAGCAAAATTTGGGGACAAGAAGCGCCGAAAAATTATTTAAAAAGGGGGAAACACATAAATTTTTTTTTATCTTTGGGCCATGACCCCCCTGGGGTTTAAAATTTATTGGGTAGAAACAATAGATTTATTATTAATTTAAAAAGGGCGCCTAAAAAAACGGGCTCATTGGGAATCAAAAATTAAAGAGGTTGGGGCACAAAGTCTTGGGGGGTAAAAAAATTGGGAGTGCGGGTTTTTCTTTTTCGGTGTTTTATCCTGGGATACATAAGGGAAAAACGAGTGGAAAAAATAATAAAAACACACAATACAAACAAAAAAGAATATAGACATTTTTACAAATGGTTATCCCCGCATATAACAGAAGGGGTGGGTGCTTTTAACGAGACGGGAAACCACTACAGGCGAAAGTCCGACCCCCGGGAAAATAAAACTATGCCTTACTCGAGATTGAACCTGAACCCACTCAGTTAAAGGGGGCATTTTCCACCACACTGGTTGGGGGACAATGGGGGGCGTTAAAAGTAAAGGGTTTTTCAGATATCCCAAAACCTGGGAACAAATTTTATCATTAATTTTATGTGAAATCTGAATAAAAAATTTAAAAAAAAATTTTTAGAACCTTTTTGCGGAAAATTTTAATTATTTTAAGTGACTTTCATTCCATTAATTTTGCGTCTTGCATGGTACTGTATCCACATCTTCATTTCAAAATACTTTCTTTCTACCGGTTATATACTTAACTTTTTTTTTGTGGTTGAATTTAAACAAAAGATTTTTTTAAAAAACCAAAATACCCAAAGGCCAAAAAAGAGACCCCCTAACTACAACCCCAACAAAAAAATTGAAATCAGTTTATTTCCTTTCTTCAGAGATATAATACAATTGAGTAATGACTTAACCCAAAAAATTTTTATAATTTAATATGTTTGGAAAAATTTCGAAAAAAGGGAAAAAAAGTTAAAACAACGTTTTCAAATCAAAAAAGAAAACTGGTAAAATTTTTTGTATTGAAAAACAGCCCCCTTTAAAATTTTACTAATACATTTGGGAAATTTTCATACAAAAAATTAGACTAAAAAAGGCAAACCAGAAAGTATTTTTAAACATCCAAAAAAAGGGCGTTTTCCCGTTACCCGAAGAAAGAAAAGGAAAATAGCACACAAAAAAAGAAAAAACCCTTTTCCCCGAATGCAAAGGGGGGAAAAACCACCCTCACAATGGGGGAAAAGGGTGGGTAAAAAGGGGGTCCCAGCCGCATAATTTCCTAAAAGCTTTTTCGGTTCTCCGAAATTTTTTCACGAAATTGAGCCTTCAATGTACCAAAAAAGAGGATCTCCTAAAAAAACGCGGGCGGTGAAAAATCATAGCTTTTTCTTAGATATATTTTAAAAATCTTAATCCCATCATAAAATTTTTGGGGAGGGGAAATTTTTTAGCTTTTTCCTTCTGTACAGTATCCAAATACAAATTGTTGAACTCATTATAAAGCTACATGACACAGAACACTTTTAAAGATTTGACAAAAAAATATTAATTTACCAGTGAGGTAAACTTCAAAACAGATTTCCCCTTTATAGTTTTTATAACGTTCAAATAGTACTCGATTTCAGAATGAGTATTTCCAGTATTTCATATTTTTTTCCGATAGTTTTCCGGGTGTTATACTAAATCATCCGAGAAATATTTGAAAATTTGGGATAGGAAAGGAAAAGGATGTTCCTTCACCATCCGTGGTTGGTGGAACCTTCACGAACGGCAATTATAGCCGCGCGTAAGAGCTATAATTGCCGAAGCATACTCTCCAGTAATCGATGTATAACGGCACACACACAATCAACACTTTCTATTACTTGTTATAATAGCTGCTCATCCGATATAGCGGTTCGTGACGCTGACTGTTGTGCTATAGGGCCTGGGTTCGGGTCCCGGAGAAGAATGGCGGTACTCTAAATAGTCGTCGAGCCACAAGTCCTCTCGTGAGGTTGGTGGAAGGGGACGGTGAAGGCACCTGTTCCAACTCGTCACATAGGTACTCGATAGGTTTAAAGTCCGGATTCTGACCCGGTCAGTACAATCGCTGAATTCCATTGTCATCATACCAAGCCATGATGGACTTTGAGACACGACAAATGGCGTTGTCGTCGGGGAAGCAACAACGGTCCACCCCTTAAAACTGCCACAATGTAGCAAGTATTTGATCATCCAAAACAGCATTGTACGTTTTTGCATTGAGAACTGCAAGTATTGTGATCACAAGGGTTCAGAGACATACCACAAATAGCACCCTCACAAAATACCATCTCAATTGTAAGCAATTATGAGAGAACTTTGCCATTGGCACAACATATCCTGGCAGAAGACATACTCTAGACTATGGGTTTTCACAACCTTTAATTCCCGAGAGCCAAATCAAAAAATTCACTAAAATCCGCAGGCTACATCAATAAGTTCACAAAGATCCACGTGCCACAAGTCTGCCAAAAAATAGCGTAATCAGAAAATTTATATAAAAAAAGATTATTTGTTTTACAAGACTATAATTGATTCTAAGTGAAGAAACGCTGTTAAAGATCTGTATATATATACAAAATATATAACGGTTTTTTTTAAAAAATTTACAGTACGCAGTAAAATTTTTGTAACATTCGTCATTTTCAGAATATTTTTTTCTCAAATGGATTTAAAACATGTAAATGGAATGTTTTAAATATCAAGAATAAGACAGAAAAAAATTTTCTCAAACAAGGTAATTTTTCTTGAAATTGCTTCAAATATTGGGACACTAAAATGCTTTCAGCGGGCCATTCGTGGACCACGGGTTGAAGATTCCTACTCAAGACAGACGTCATACCTAGATCCTGTCTCATCTGATTTATATCCGTAATCTGCTAAGATTTTATATTTTGATGTAGAAACCCTGTTTTCAATTCATGAATTTGTAAGCAAATATTACATTTGTACAGATTTTAAAAATCAGATCGTTTAACAGTAAAATGAATATCACTAAGAAATATGCCGTACACACAACAAAATTGTTCATAGCGAGTTTTCACTCTTTTTTTTATGAAAAAATAAATTTTTAATACAATTTTGATTTTATATAATTTTTTTAAAAAATCAATAGCATCGGCGATTTGTTATAGAAATAAAACAATTTTCAGGTGGTTCTAAGAGAAACTTATAAAACAATCAGAGCAGTTCTTAAGGTGTACCTTAAAATTTAAATCAATCTTTTAATTAGTTCTCAGAACCTGGTGAACACACAACTTACCTTCGACATTAGTTAACGCATAACAATGTACTTAACAATTACCTGTAACGCATAGCAATTTGGGATTCCAGACCTCTCTCTCTGTATAGTGTAATTCGGCATAATTTCCCATTACTATGCGGATAATCAATGACCCTTAACAATTACCTCTGTAAATTAACAATACAATTCCGAATATTACGTTCTCCCAACTCAATTGCCCAGAGTGTGAATTGCAAATCATGTGGACATATATCACACAAGTATGGATATACATTGTACAAATTATACCATTTTTTCTATAGCATTCGTACATAAGCCAGTAATGCGAACAAAATTTTAAAATTCCATACTATCAGTGATGTACACAAGAGAGTATCGAGATATAATTGAAAAGTTGTAATGCACAGCGTTGAACAGAAGCTATATATATTTTTAATAAAAATTTGTTCGATGATTTATATATAAATTCCAAAAGTAGAATAAAAAATATTTGTTTTAAGTTAGGACAAATTTATCCAATGACAGAAAAAAAATTCCGTCAGACGAAAAGACTTAACATGAAACATGTTCAGCTACTTCCACATATTAAATGATACATTTCAATTTAGTTTGTAAAAGGAAAAGAAGGTTTTTTTAAAAAAAATTACTTTGAGAGTAATGGCAATTCGACTGTAATATCAAAATATTTTAGTTTCGAAACATGCTGAGGAAGAAGAAATTATTTAAATCATTCGTATCCAAAAATGACTATCTGAAAATGGGACTGCTATTCTGAATTCCAACTTATCAGTTCCTATTATTCTTGGATTCATAATTACATAAAAGTTAAAATAAAAATAGATAGGAAAATAACAAGTATGAGTTTTATTCCAGTGTAATGCGAACCTTAAGATAAATGTTTTACATTTATAATGTATTTTTGAAAATTAAGCTTAGTACCGATTAAAACAGGCATGAATTTAGGTACAAAACACACTAGCATTGTTCTTTATATATTAGGTATTTAATTTAATTAGGACTTTTAACTGGTAATTATCATAAATTATTTTAAATTTAATTTTTTATCATCTTGCCTAACTCAGGGTAGAGAGGAAGGGAGGGGGAATATATGTTATCTCTCGTAAGTAATTTTGGCATTCAACTATAAAATTAGAGAAAATTTGCAATTAAATTTCTATTTTTGAGATTCTATATTAGAACACTGGTCTTTATTTTGACGTCTCCAATGGTTTTGGGATAATGTTATTTATAATTTTTTTTTTTTCAAAAAAAACAAAAATAACTATGGGGAAATTTCCCGAATTATTTAAGAATTACCGTATTTATTCGAAACTTGGCCGCCATCGATTCTAAGCCACGCCCCGAATTCTCAACACGTTTTTGTGATAAATGTTTTATAAAATTTTAAAAAATTAAAATGAGAAGTAATAAAGTGAAAAATTATTTTATTTTACCAGCTATAAAAACTTTTACATTTTTACAGGCCCAGTAATTGCTTTAAAAGTCGGTATGATGATCGATTTCTCCCATCCAATTTTTCCTTCTTCGATTCTAAGCCACATCAGATTTTTAATAGCATTAACATTGAAAAAATAAGAGCGGTTTAGATTCGAATAAATTGGGTGGTGAAAAAATTCCCAATAACAAATATTTTTGAATTTTTTAAAATCTTAAAAGAAATTTTCATTTTGAAAATTTTAACCAATGAAATCCCAAATTTCAAATGTTGATTTGAAAGATTTAAATGCGTTTAAATGGAGACATTCTTACATTCATCAAAATCTGCGAATCCAAATGTATAGACTGCCATCTAGTGAGAAGAATATTTAAAAGTGTTGCTAGTATAAAATGTTACTAAAATCATTTCAAAATGAACATCACTTATTGTTCGTTCTTTGCTATTTCTGCTTACCGAAATTTTTCCGCCACTTTTTGATAATGCATTTTCAATGTCACACAGTGTTTCTTCCTTAAATCTTACATTTCCCAATATCCCAAAGAAATTTATGGAAGTATTCTCGCGATCTTGCAATTAAATTAAATCATTTGCATAATCATGGAAAAGCTGTATCCATTTCGCGCATATAAATTATGTGAATTGGCCCATTATGTATTTCAAATTTATTTTAAAGTTTATTCAACTTTTTTAGTTAATTTGAAAAGTATAAAACAATTCAATTTTGAATTTTGAAAATAATTTTTTTCCAGTATTTTGTTTCTACTAATTTTATATTAAAATTCATTTTGAAAAATTAAAAATAAAACATACTTAAAAAATTATAATATCTTGCGAAGTTTGAAAAAAATAATGGTGGCGTGATATTTATTAATTTCAATATTTGGTTTATTTACGTCACAGCTATTAATTACAGTATTATACATTGAAGTTATTAAAAGGATTGGTTAGATCGTTCTTTGGAAAGGATTGGTTAGAGTTCAAATACTGTTGTTTGTGAGGGAGGAGATAGCATCCGTCCTGTTCGAAGTTTTCCAACGCACCTCTTCTCTGCCCTCTCTAGGGTCTAGGGATGGTAGCGGTCTCATTATCCTCGAGTTACATCCGGCTCGTGGGTGGAGCAGGGGGTATCTCACGGTGTCAAGATTGCAGGGCAATTACCAAAGACAAGACCTCGCAATATTTTAAGGGTGCACGTGTACATAGGAACGCGGTTATCCTATCCACAAAAAGAAGCCGACTTTTCGGCTGAGTGGCGGGAAAACGTCACAGATCTATTCCAACTATTGCAAATTCATAATTCGCGAGTACAGATTCTTCCAATTCAAAGTAACATCAAAACTGTTTAGTGCAGATTATATGTATATACTTAGAGAAAGGTAACAGACATCGAAGAACAACTTTTTTGAATTTTTTTAAAGCATTTTATATGCATTAAATCATGGGTTCGAATCCTGATTCTGCTTAAGGGGTACTTCACTTGAATTTTCAAAAAATTATCGATTTTCACTTTTTATATTTTTAAAAAAGTTCGAATGTTTCTGTTTAAAATGATATATGATATGAGAAAATATGATAATTAGAAGTATTTTTATTTATTTTTTAAATGAAGCTACTCCTTGACGTGCATCAAATGAGCTCTGCTAGGAGCACCTGTGTTTCCCCTTGCATAGGTTTCTGATGATCGCGAATCCATATGATGTTTAAGTGGAAAAATTACAGTGTATTGGGCTTGTCCAAAAGTGTATGGGCACGCGTCTTTTGGATATTAAAAGTGAAACAGAGGAGAAAAAAAGTTAAGTGATGAAAAAAGCCTAAGTGGTCGTAACCGACTCACCGACATTTTAATATCAAAAAATCAAAGATATTATATTATGGATATTAGAAATAATATCAATGCTTTACACAGCATGAAAACTGCTGTTTGGGCTGTTATTTTCATCTTCTGTCTTCAAACGAGAACCCTCAACATGGACTGTGTCCTGCGATTATAAATGCCTGGTGCAAGTTTCAAAAGACAGAAGCTGAATGTAACGAAAGGCACTATGATCATAAACACATACATACATGCTATATACCATAATGAATTAAATAAAGTCAATTTTTAGTGATCTAGGTGATCTTATGTTATTAAGAAAATGTTTACATGGAAAGACCCAGAACCCAAATGAGTCAGTTAATAACACCATATGGTCAGTGATTCCAAAATCTACATTTGTGGAATTAAAAACTCTAAAATTAGGGGTAAATATAGCTATTGCACAGTTCAATATGAGTCATGTAGCAAAATTAATGATCTTAAAAGCATTGTGATATTGAACCAAGTTGTAAATGTGAATCATGCTTCAAAAAACTAGATGCACGCAGGATTCGTGCAGCCCAACGGAAGTATCTTGAGATCCCAAAAAAGGCAAAATTGCTAAAAATAATGAAAAAAAGAAAATAAGAAGAGTCTTTTGTGCGAGCAGAGAGTAAAACAAATGCTTCTGGAAAGTATTACAAAAAAGTGCTCAAAATAATTACAAACTTTCACTTTAAAGCCTGTTTTCTCAAAATGTAATATTTTTCATTTTATGTACCTTTTCCACAAAAACTACTTTTCGTATAATCTTCAAATATTTAACATGTTTACACATTTTAATGGAGAAAATTAGATATATCTAGCAAAGTTTTTTAGATATGACTTTTTAAAATTAAATTTTAGGGGGAAAAATTGGACAATTTTTAAAAAATTCATAATTAATTTAATTCTGTACAAAAAAGCAAATCCCTCCGTTAAAGTGTTATTAATAGTACACATAACCTACTGTACAAATTTTGTCCACGAGAAGTAAGTAGTTTCTGAGAAAAAGGTACATAAACTTAAGCAATTTAACATGGGCTCCTATGGACGTGCCGGACCCCCTTTAAGACCATCGCGGGGAATAATAAGAGCTGTACTGTGTTAAATTCAAAAAGGTCTGTAAATCCTCATGTAGTGTAATATGAAAATTAAGAGAATAAGATAGCAATCGGATATCCACTGATCGATATTTTAAATTATAAGACCCATCTTCATCAATTTACAATAGCTATCTAAAATGACACTCTCTGATTTAAAACCTACCATACTCATAAAAAATGCATTTGGCAGTATTACACAGTGGTTCTACAAATTTGTTTAATTTTACCCTATATCACTCTTTTTTCTTTCTTTCTTTTAATAGTTTTTACGAGCATCAACATAATAAATTTAATCAATCATTTTTTTTTTCAAAGAAAAAATCAGTACTTACGTATTATACCGTCAACCAATTTTACCAGACCGAGGAATATCACCAAATGCTGTCATTGAGAATAATATAGCAACCACAGTATATTCCAGACTCCTTTTATTCTTATAATCACTCAAATAATCAAAAAGATCTCCAGACAAATGATACCTCGAAAAAATATATAAAAATAAAATGCAAAAAAGTTCAACTCTAGCATTCTCTCTCATTACGCATTATATAATTCTTTCCTCCGACTGAACTAACATATTTAAAATAATTACGAAAGATGCCAACATAAGCAACATAACTTTAAGAACAGACGATTCTATATCTGCAAATAAATTAAGTAATCAAATAAATTAGAAATTAAAGCAAACGATAATAATATAGAAGAGAATTTTCAACCTAAACAATATCTATAACTACTGTATAATCTAAATAAACAATTAAAAATTGATTCAAAATGAAGAAAAGATATTCAAAAAAGAACTAAATTGAAGCAGTCATATATGCGAGAACAAGATTGTGTTCGTACATGCGTGGGAATAGTTTTCCAATATTGGCAGTATATCGTGGCATTTGGCGACGTCTTTCTATTTGACGAATTATCGACGGTATAATATGTGAATACAAAAAAAATTAATCATTCGTAAAAGTTTCATTTCAATCCATCATATTACAGTAAATCATTACATACTTTATCAGTACACGATAAGTTTCTATACCAACAATTTCATATACGCTTTAAAGCTCTTAAGTACTCATTATACTCTTGATGTATGTATGTTATTTTCAGTCTATAAAATCAACACAAAAATACCAAGAAGAAAAATATAAATAATTAGAGATATATAAGCAATGCAATGACAAACACTACAATGAATAATTATTTAACGATGAAACACTTCTACCAAATTTAAAAATCTATTTCATTTTCATTTCAACATTCATTTTTTATTTCAATAAGAAATAATGATTCATTCCATTATATAATCCTTATTGTAGGTCCAGTGCATTTAATTATGTCCCACTAATACAAACATTTTTTTAAAAAATTTATAAATCAAATAATTCATTTAATTAGCTTAATAATTTAATTTTTTTTAACTTTTAATATTCTATTTGGAGATAAAAACAAATAATTTCATTAATTTAGTTGAGTCCTTTCATATCTTTTTTAACTTTGATTACAAAAAAATTGACAGTGGAAGATTTTAAAGTGAAATAATTAAAAACAGACATTAATCAAAAAATTCGGACAATAAGAAAATGAACATATCAAAGCTCCATACTGAACACATAAAAATTAATACATCAAAAATAAAAACCCCAGCTAAAAGTTGGTATTTTATCCAATTTTTTATTAAAAATCAAGGCATTGTATTCTAAAATAAGGGGAAATTTCCATGGGGATAAAGTTCTGCAAGTTATACTCTTGTAAAAAGTCCATTTAACATTGAAGCTAAACAGAAGAGAAACAGACCCATCTGATGGGCCAAAACAGTGGAAAAAATTTCGAAAAGAGAGTTTTAGTGGAATTAATATAGAAATCACACACACTCTATAAAATGCTGAGACCATGAAGGGAAAATATCCACGGCAAAAGGAAGGAAGTACTCGCTAAAGTCCATGCAATGCTAGGCTATATAGCTAGTATATATATATATATAAAGAGAGGGAGAGAGAGTTTTTCATTGATTTTGCTTTGTTTTTCAATTCCTACTATTAGTTCCCACTCTCCTATATATATATATATTTATATATCTTGTTCAAATTTTCAATCTTTAATAAAATACTTTATATTCATCGATTCAAGTTCAAATACATTTTTTTAAACTTGTAGTGGATGACACTTGATGTTAATACAGTTTTTTCAAACATTAATTCATTAATTAAATTAAAAAATGAATAAATAGTAACAAACAAAAATAATAGTCCAACAGCATATATAGAAAGGAAAATTGCTCTTTGTGTCCCAGTAGCACAATAGATAGTGTGTTGGACTTCAATCCAAAGGTAGTGGGTTTGGATCCTTCCCTGAGAGGTCCTAATTTCTGAGAATGTGATTTCTTGTTTACTATATTATTTTATTAGAATAACTAATTTAATTTATGAATAAAAAGAAATAACAAAAAAAATAGTTCAATAGCCTATATAGACAGGAAAATGGAAAATTGCAACGAAAATCGCTTTTTATTTTGTCACTTAATATTGCGTGATTCTGTCATATGTATATATATATTTATATTAATTGTAACTATTTAATAAAAAGTAGCTAAAATAAAATGTTTCTTTGTTGACCTAAGTATGAACTGACTTAAAATTTTAGGAGGAGACCTAGGGGTGTGTAGAAATAACATAACAAAAAATATTCAGAAAAAAATATTTTTATTGGTTGCTTGTTTTTTTATGTACATAAAATAATTTATTTTTCAATTACCTTTTTTTCTGCTTCTTCTTCAAAGAGCTTACATACATCATCTTTGCTTGCTGTAATAAATGTTTATTTAGACTTTCTTACAAAGTAACATTGAAATTTTTAAGTAAATAATAATTATACATTATGAATGGCATATCTCAAACACTACATGTAAGATATAAAAATTATGTACTTATTATAAAATGACAAATAATGCTTCAAATCATAAATAAAATTAATTTACAAAAGCCAGCATTTATATAAATAGATACGGCACTGTATATATATATACAAATATTAAATTTTTTCTTAACAAAATTTAGAAGTAACATGATTTAAAAAATTCACTTTTCTTTCTTTTTACAAGGTTTTTTTTTATTCTAACATGATTTAGAATCACTGATTGTTATGATCACAGATCAGCTTACAGGAGTTTTGGGGATATGTAAACTGAAGATATCAATCAGCTGATTGACAAATTCCTAGATAAGAGTCACCATAATAACAAAAATTAGAGTAAAGTTCGTCATTTTAATTCAAGAATTTAACTAATTCTTGAAATTGGTGCAAGTCTAGAAAATTATTTTTTTAAAACACTGATTCAAATGTAACACAATGTTTCATGTATGTTAAATACTAGGTAGGTAGCAAGAAAAAAACTTGAGAAACTGAAAAAAAATAATGGATTTTCTGTGATAAAAATTTAATGCAACAAAATATTTTGAAAAAAGCAGTTCATCTACTAACTCATCCTGCCTGCACAGAAATTTCTTTGGATTCAAATGTGGAGAATGTGGTACAACTTCCTAAGGAGGACAACAATTTTGATTCTTCTTGTCATAAGCAAATACGTTTATTATCAACAAATATCAAAAGACAATTATTAAGCATTATTTACAGATTTTGATTATCTTAAGCAATTTGTATGTGTTTCTTATTGTTTTAGTTATTAATGTTCAAATGTTCAAATTTAATATTAATGTTAAATATATACATGTATGAATGCATAAATGCTAAATGTGTCAATGTATACAATAATGCATAAATGAATAATAATAATGCATATTGAATGCATAAATGCTAAATGTGTCAATGTATTTGTATACATATACAAATATTTATATAGTTGAATTTAGAAAACTTATTTTGTTTGGTATTTTGAATTAAATCAAGCTCTTTATTTTATCTTACATATTTTGTGACATATTTCCCTTTTTACAATAATAATATCTTTTCTGAACATTTTTTTACTTGATTTTTAAAGAAACATACAATCCATAACCTGGAGCATACACCGGGGGAGGGGAGGGGGCATCCTTCTTATAGACCAACACATTTTAATTTTACCACAGAGATTATCTCTTGGAGCTTTCATTTACATGTTTTTCGACTATAAACTCCCCCTCTCCTAAAAGAGGTCTGTATACACCATTGATACCAATAACTTCAAAATAAGAAAATAGAGTCAAAATACAATCTTATAACAATCGTGAAACAAGAATCTCCTAAAATAAAAGATTAAAGTTCAAAGATTAAAGTTCCTAGATTAAAGTTCAAAGATTATTAAGATCTACCAAATAGTTACTGATTGAGGATAATTAGTATACATTCAAATGTGATTGTTTTGATGTTATCTCTTGTTTGTAGAGAATAAGCCTATATATATATATTTCAATTTTATTTTATCTTTGCAACTCTTATAAGAGTAGAAAATAGACATACATATAATAAATATACAAAAACATAGGATTAATTTAATGATCATTAAAAATAATGTTAAGATGCCTTTTGATGACAAATCAAAATACAAGTAAAATTATCATACATGCTACATATTATTTTTATTATATGTTGTTATGATTAAATTTTGATTAAATATACACATGTTTAGAAATAAATATTTATTTCTGTTTAAGATATACAAATTGTTAAAATATGTTACTTAAAAAAGTTAATAAAGTACACATATATAAAAAGTAACACAATATTATTTTACTAATTTAACTATACATTTAACATAAATGTAACTACGTAATATTTAAAAATTATTATTTATCTCAAATAAAGAAAACCTATCTTCTAAAATATTATTTTTATATTTAATAATCTTTTTCGACTAATATTGCATTGATTGTTAATAGAGCACCAAATCATATGTTAAATTTAAGTTATGAAATGAATGTCAAAAATTTATATGTAATGGTTGGGGGGGATGTTTTAAAATTAAACATAAAGCTGCTTAAAAATGTAAGGTATTAGGGAAAAAAAAATTTTTTTTTTTTCTAAATTCAATTTTAAAAAGACTGCTGCGTGATGTTTTTACATTCTTGCTACTAATAAATATGTCAATTTATAAAAAAATTAATAATCATACCTCAGCAATAGCAACTTTTTTCTGCCACTTTTTGATATTTTTCTTTAAATTTTCATTTTCTCTTTTGATTAAAGCATACTCAGAAACCTCAGGTAAATCATGACGACGAGGATCTAATCTGATTCTGCGCATGGCAGCATTTAGCTCTTTCACTTTCTAAAAAAAAAATTTTTTTTAATTCAATATAATAGTACAAAGAATTAAAAAACGATTTTTTTTTATGCAGTACAGAAAGTAATATATTTTTCTAATCTACATATTCTAATATAATAATAATATAATTCTAATATAATTTGCTTTCATGAATAAAATAAAAACTAGAATTAGAATACCAAACCTACCTAGTTATAGGTTATTAGAATTGTATATATACATACACAGAGACATCTTAAGACTTCTTGAAGCTCTGGGCCCCTACACAAAAGAAAGCCCTAGTCCCCCTACACAAAAGCAGACCCCACCTATGACCCATTAAAGTAGATACAGTACATAACATATACTGTCAAATACTCATACAAACAATAACCCGAAACAAATAAATGCATATGACATACAATCTCACAATCCGGCTCAACCAACTACCACCTTTTTACTGAATGAGTAATGATGATGTACAGGCACTGACATAGCTAGTTCTGAGTGGGCCCTGTATCAAAATTCCTTCAAGGCCTTGAGCCCGGTTAGTAGAACCACAGTTACTACATGTTGAGGCCGCTGTAGCTTGAGGGCCCTGTATCATTGATATGGCTTATACGGCAGTACCTACACCCTTGGTGGCAGGCCTAGGCCTATACATGGATGACAGTCAACCATGTAGCTAGTTGGCATATCGCCTGAAATTCCCAGTTTTTCAGAGAATACAGCCGAAATAACAGTTGAAATTATTCGAATCATGATCATATTAAGGCTAAGTCAAGAACGAGATGAGTCTCATCTTGTGATGGTAGCCTTGGACTTGGGGCTCAGTTGGCTCATGCCTTAAGACGGCTCTGTATATATATATACAGTGTATATGTACATATATATACATACAGTATACATGTACATATATATACATACAGTGTATATGTACATATATATATATACATACAGTGTATATGTACATATATATATATACATACAGTGTATATGTACATATATATATAACGAGTGTATATATCATAAATTCATACTAGTGTTAATATGGGTACAATATATATACATACAGTGTATATGTACATATATATACATACAGTGTATATGTACATATATATACATACAGTGTATATGTACAATATATACTTAAATCGGATATACTATAACCGAGCATAAAATTGATCTTATTTTTTGTGTTAAAAGTGGGGTATAAAAGGGTATAAAAACGATAGCTTTAAAAATAACAAAAGATATATGCATAAAAAAAATTGAAATACACATATTTAAGTACTATTTATTTTTAAAAAATGACATGCCTTATAGACTAAAAGAGTTATTGTTTTAGTGTACTATTTTTTTGAAAGTCTGGAATAATACCTCGAATAAATGACTTCAAAACATAAGAACATAGTATACTAATATTTCAGATTTCTTCCTAAAGAGGGTGCACGATATATGGCAAATATACCTTAAAATAAAAAAATACAGCTTGAAAGTATAGGTGTGTAGTTATACGCTGGATTTTACGGTAAATGCAAAGCATGCATGTATAACAATTTCATTTGAATTTAAATATTTTATTGGGATAATCTTTATATTGTTATAGTTTTTGGAAGAATGAAGAAACTCTTTGGTATTTTAATTCATTTGCCATTTTATTTAACACACACATAAAGGGATAATACAAAAATGCTCATCAGACAAGGGACAAAAGCATTCTTTGTTCATTCCAGATGTCTCAGTTTTTATAGTTTCCTTAACCAGAAGTTTTGAGAATCATATGATTTCTGCAAATGTATACTGTAAGTCAGAATAGTTGGATGATGCAATACTGCATCGTCTTATTTTGAAACATGCAATATGGTAGTTTTTAAGGAGAAAGTTATAATTAAAAGGATATTTTCTGTTAGGTAGATAAACTAAAGAAATTAATTATCATGCGATGTCTTTGAGGGTTCAAGACCCTCATAAATTAAACAAAATCCTTCAGTAAAAAGCTTAAAAGGTGAATTGTTAATGATATATCATAACTATTTTCAGAAATTTGTCATTTACATTTGGATAAATGTTGTATAAATACTACATTGCCTATTTTGTACACATTTCAGCTAAAATAAACATATTTTTATACAATTAACTAATATGTAAATGAGGAGTACAATGCTAATAATTTATACATATATATACATACACTGACGTAGCTAGTTCTGAATAGGCCCTGTATCAAAACTCTTTTAAGGCCCTTTTTAAAAATGAAAGCCTTGTTAGTGGTACACATGTTGGGGTCCCTGTAGCTTGGGAGCCCCGTATTATTGATACAGCAGCAGCTACGCACGGTATATATATATGTATCTATAATACCTAAAAAAATCAATACCCATTAACTATAAAACTGCACACATTTTTGAATAGATTAATACCTGATCATTACGAATTTTCTCAGAAATCATAATATTCTTCATTGTCTCCTTTTTATTTAGTGTTGCTTGGATTTGCTGTATTTCACTCTCTTCCTTTTCTAAAGATCTCTGAAACAACAAATAATTAAATGTCAATCAATTCAAGAATAATAATCACATTACAATAACATAAAAGAAATATAATTTGAATATAAACAAGCTAATCACACATAACATATAAAAAGCACACAATTGAATTTAAAATCAGAATAAGCTCAACAATTTCCAGTGTTATAAGGAACAAAAATGCTTACAGTTAATTTCTTGAAAAGAGGTCATTATAATTTTTATTTTTTATAGTATCATTTTCATTTCATGCTCGACAAAACTTCATAACATGAAAAGGACTGGTTTGTGGAATGTTGTACCTATATGAATAAAGTAATAGTAATGTAAAAGGGGCAATTTGGCAATTGTGTGTGCATTACCAATTCTCATTTTGAAAATCATGATTGCAATCATAATTTAATCCATTGTTATTTGTAGCTTCTTACAGTAAAATTCTAATAACAATACTGATAATTTCAAGAATAATTAGTGTCACATGGAAGTTTGGGATACCTGCTCAGATGTCATCCTCATTATTTGACAATGATTCAAAATTATAAGTCTATCACCACTAGCTCTTGTGTTGCTTCTTAGTGTGTTATTAATAAACAATAATTCAATCTCAAAAAGAAAGAAATCACTGAAAAAAACAGGTATTAAGCAACTTATGCAGGGCGGCTTTTTTGCTTAGACACAGTAGGCATGTGCCTAGGGCACAAAACATTTAGAGGCAAAAAAAAAATAGGAAGAATAAAAACGAAAAAAATTAAAATTGCAGCTAACATACCACCACCTAGCGAGTCATGAGAGAAGCATTTCTGCTCCTAAGGGAGTAAAGACTGAAATGAGATCTACTATGGGAAATAAAAAGCTTAACAGTTTGATGTTACTATTAAACTCAAAATTACATTACTATATGAAAATTGATTACAGTGATGTCATTAATGATTTCGCAATGGTTATAGCTCGAAGAAAACCTTTGTTGTACCAGTACAATGACAGTGACTCAACAAAGAATAAAGATGTCTAAAAGTAAAAGACAGTAAAGCGATAAGTGATGGAAAAGTTGATAATTAACAAGGTGAAAATAGTTCCTACAATAATGTATACTCTATACTGCAATTGCAAACGATTTCATTAATTTACTGTACTAATTTACAAAAGAGTAGGAGATGTAAGGTAAGAAATGAACAAGAGTGGCTAAACCATCCCACTATCCCTTCCTTAGGGTTGCTAGTACAGGACACAGTGTGTGGATAACGAAAAGAATCTAATCAGCAAAAACAAAAAAAGAAAAAAGAGTAAAAGAGGAAAGGGAAAATCCCTCCCAAGCCAACACTGGAAAGGTAAAAACAGAAGGAGGGGCTGGAAATTTTGGGGGGCGTAATAATTTAAAATGCCTAGAGCAGGGATGGCGAACCATTGGCACGCGTGCCATTCATGACACGCGACACAATATTTTGGGCACGCCAGCGATCAAAATAGTTTGCATTTTATTTCAAAATAACAAAGTTCACTAGGGAGTATTAAAACAAAGCGAGGGATCGGTCGTGGTGTGGCTCGGGGAGCACACCCATTTGTTATTGTCTTGCCTTAGTTATGTCGTGGACAACAATTGCAAAGTTTGTCTGCGTATATCGTAGTCGATTTCATTCACACAACTGTGTTTTAAAGTTTATTTGTATTATATTTATGATTTTTAAGTGTTATTTAACATGCTAGTTCAGCGAAAAAAAATTAAAAGGGCAAGATAGTGAGTGTAACAGAGAATTTCAAATTTGGTGAATCTAGAAATATGGCATGATTAGTAAAGGCGACAAAAAGGTGTGTGTTTTATGTTCTGGAACAGTGGTATGCAGAACATCGTCTGTAAAACGGCATTTCGAAACACATCGCAAATCCACCTGTCAAAAAAGTGAGCCACAACAAAAATAATTAATTGCTTAAAAACCGGTTGGCAGATGACTCCTGTTGAGTATGCATTCTACTAAAAATAATCTCTTACAATCCTAATATAAGTTATTTGTCATCCACATACACACAAAATCTGCAGCAACAGAAGTCACACTAATGTTACTTTAATTTGAACTACATATAACTAAAACATTTACAGTGCAAAAGGAATTTTTTCATAGTAAATAAAGAGTTTTGTGCTCTTAGTAATTAGTTTTAAAATTAAGTCAAAAAATTATATGGCGGCACGTCTGTATCTCATTAAACACTTCTTTAAAAAAAATGGCACGTAGATCCATAAAGGTCCACCACCCCTGGCCTAGGGCAATGGGGATGTTAAAAGCGACCCTGAACTTATATCTTCATAACATGAAATCTACTTAAAAATGCATGCAACTAGTTTTAATACATCAAAAATACCTCTCTCTCTCTCTCTCTCTCTCTCACACACACACACACACACACACCAATCCTTATAACATTCATGCAATTTCTTGACATTTTATTTAGGAAAAAAAAGACAGTTACAAACAATTTTAATAAAATAATAATTTATATTCCATTCAATTCTTTAGGATATCAATCATCAAATGATGAATCATTCTCAGCTTAAATTTTGGCAGAATAAAATCAACCAAGAAAATACAGATGAGATCAATATTTAAGTGTGAAAACTTTCTGTGTAAAGGTAAATAGTGAAAATTTAATTTAGTTTTTTTTTAAAGAAACACTAATATAATTAAGAATATAGTCCATTTACTATTACATGAAAAGCAGTTCTATTTACAAATATCTTCTACAAGGTTTGAACTCCACTTAATTTATATCTAGTTTTATTTATTTTCAATGTACGATCATAAAAAGAAATATATCAAATATTTTTCATAATACTGATTAAAGGCAACAAAATTACTATCAATGTCTCTCAATGGCTCAGAGCATATTAAATTACAATCTTATATAAATGCATTCAATTGGATAAATTAAAAAATTCTAATTTCTGAGTGGTACAATTAGTTTTTTCATACAATTTAAAAGGTGTATATTTTAACAATATTTTTCCCTATTTTTAAATTACAAAATAATCATCCATACAGTAGAATAAAAATATTTTCAAAAGTATTTAGCAGAAATTTTATTTCTTAAACTGCAAAAAGCACTAACAAAAACCAATTTTTTTAAATTCCTAAAACTTAGAAATATTTTAGCAGAATTCTAAAGGACTTGGAATTTATTTTAATTACATATTAAAAAATCTGTTACATGGAAAAAATATTATTTACAAAATTTATCTTTGAATGAATTACCCATGAATTACCTATTCTTATTAAATTAGTTATTTAATAACGAAATTTTATAACCATTTAAGCTGTTAATATTGATTAAATTACAAAAAACTCAAGGGTGTTTTTTTAATGAAGACAAGAATCATATTAATCCCCATATAAATATTTCAAAAACTTCTTTGAATTAAAATTTAGTTTGATACTACAACTCAGTTTTCCATGAAACTTTTTATCAGACACTTTCACAATACATAAAAAAGATCCAAAAGTATGAAGTTAATTCTCATCAAATATCTCACCTTAAGCTCAGCAATACTCTGAACTAAAAAACTATGTTTTGATTTACATTTTGCAAGTTGCTCTTTGTATTGAACTAAGGATTTGCAAGACTTCTCATATTGAAATTTAGCCTCATTGAATTTCATTAAATCTAATGAAGCAAGTCTCTTTTCTTGCTGAAAAAAAAAAGAAATTTTAGTGTTATCAAATATAAATCAAATGAGAACAGCAATATACAAATACATAAGAATGTTTCCTTTAAATACTTAAAAAATTATTCCTAATAACATGTATTGAAAAGAAAACACCATAATGAATAAAGACCAGCTCATTTCATTATTAAAAAAATATTACAAATCTTTGAAGTGATAACTTCTATTGGCACAATTTGGAGGAGAGTAAACTTGAAAGAACATCACGCTCATTCGGCTTTTTTTAGCCTTCATTCATACATTCACACCCCTAAAAAGGAAAAGAGGGACATTTGCCCCCGCCACTCTGACATGCTGTAGTTTTCTCCCCCTCCCCACCCCCAACACCAAAACGCCATAAAAGTAAAGCTCCTAGCTTCGATCTAAGTGGGGATGCCTTCCCCCGCCACCTCCTTCTACTGAAATGAATGCGGGAGTCTTTTTAATCCTATTTGAAGCATGAAAATGAAATGTCATATTTTTAAACAAGTAATATAAAAAAAAATTAAGTCAATTTCTACTTAGATCAACAAAGAAAAATTTTATTTTAGCTACTTTTTATTAAATAGTTACAATTAATATAAATTTGTATATACATAGGACAGAATCACAACATTAAGTGATAATTAATTTTTATTAAGTATCATTAAAGTATTGTATTGTCATCCAAAACAATCGTGTATATAAAACTTCAGTTCAACTGAATGCCTTAAAACGTGAGAAGAAAAAAACTTTTAAAGTTTTGACCCAAGTCACACTAAAATTGAATCAACCAAGGCTGTAACTGCAATTCTTTAAATAATAAGTTTCAGTCAATTAATTTTAATTAGGTATAATTAAATTATTGTATTTTCCCCTAAAAAAATTTCAGCACAAATGAGCGCTTTAAATTGTATTTTATTAACGATTGAAAATTCCACCAAGATAAATATATAGAGAGTTTGAGCTAATAGTAGGAATTGAAAAATAGGCTTAAAGGGAAAAGAAATCCTACACTAAAACTAAACATAAAATGTAAAAAAAGGACAAATTTTTATAGAACTAAGTAAATAGTTTTATTATTATCATTAGCAAAATATTGCAATGATCTTAAGAATAAAAATCTATTTTTGTAAGCGAATTGGAATAGCAATGAACAAATAGTTCTATTAATCACATTACTTAAATATACTTTGAGTCTAAAAAGAAAATTAAAACTATTAAAAAGTTAAAATAACAAAATTAAGTGTATACAGGTATTAAGAAAAAGTTACATTAAATAATTTAAATACAAGAAAACAAAATATAATTAAGAAAACTTTCCTTGCAGCAGCACCGGATATATTTGTACAAAATTGCCATACAATGACAAAAGAGCTAGTATAAGCCAGATATTAGGTGATATAAATCTTCTGATTAAATCCCTTTTTAAAGGTTTTGACCTAGATTCCTCTCTTCCCAATCAACTACCTGTCTTACTATCCCTTTGCTTAAATTAATTCATGGACAGAATTGAATATTGTTAAATTACAACCAAAATTCACAATGCCGGATCAGGTCTTTTGAACAAATTACCTATGATTTTAAGTGGAAATTTTAAAGTAGAAATTTCAAAAGACAAATCAAAACCTTTAGTTGATTTTCTAAAATCAAAACTCAATTTAATTATGTCAAATGATCCAAATGAAGCACGAGGAAGTATGGAACAACACTTGACAGAGTTTTTTTTACAGATATTTAAATAAAATTTTGAATCTAGGATTTATAACCTATTTCAGCTACCCCAAACCTATTGTTTCCTTCTTAGAATATAACTAATTCCCAAATATGATTCTAGATTTCGCCCAAAAATATCACTTTATGGGTACAGACATATGAATAAATAATTTTATAGGACAATATTAATATCCCCTTGTTTTTTATTCACCAAATTAATCCCTGAAATAACATTACAAAATTTGAAGTTATCACTTCTATGTGTTGTCATAAGCACTCACACTTTTTTTTATTTGCTTAAGTCACAAAAAAGTTTTTTTTTAAATCCAACCTTATAAATAGAACAAATTGTATTTCCTACAAATATATACATTATTACAAATTTGTATGGGGAAAACGCAGAGAATGACTCCAATTATTTTAATAATAAAAGACTTATTAAAAAAGACAATTTGAAAAGAGGGACTACAAAAAGAAAATCGAAATATAAAAAAAAAATGAAAAACAGATTATTTACAATGGTACAAAACAAGCTTTAGAACATGCCAGAAACGGCTCTCTTGAGGACATTCCCACAAGCAGGAACTCAAACAAATAAAATCACTAGTCAACACACAAGCAGATTTTGATATCAACAGAACTCTCTTCTAAACTGAACTGACTTTTGTTTCAAAGATCCTTTACATAGCCTCATGGTAATTTCTAGAATAGTCGATCCTAAAGCCTTCTCGATGATTCCTTGGAGATATCGTATTTTCCGCCAAGGACGATAAAGTCGCCAATATAGTAAACCTGGTCACATTTTCTGTGGTTGCCACAGTCTTATTTTTCAAGTTCATGCTAGGAAACGAACTTTGCCAGTAAAACTCCCTTTTCCCATGAGGAGAGTATTGCTGCAGGGAAAATAACATACAGGGGACGTGTTTCAGTATATATATATTTAACCACTACAATACATAAAATAGAAATGTATTACAATATATATTAATATATGTACTACAATGTATATTAATTTCTACAAATATGTCACAATAATTTTCTCAAAGTTTCATGTTTAAAATGTTTAACAAGCAAGCAAAAAATTCTTTAAAATCTTTTACTGAAGAATAATTTTAACATCTGGATTTTAACACAATCTTAATATGGTTTTAAAAAAGTATAATAAAAAATACATTAAAATTAAATATACTTACTTCTTTTATTTGACTAAAAAGTTTATTGCGCTCCATAATATCACTTTTAATTTGTATTTTATATCTGTTGGTCAGTGCCATCTGAATAAAAAAAAAAAGATGCTTTACATGGAGATGAATAAAAATATACATGTAATATAAAAAGTACAGGAAAATATTTTTCTTTTCAAACCAAGCATTTAATTATTACTTCAAAGATTAGATTAAAACTGGATGGATAACATTTAAAAAGTAAACCAGTAATCAAATTAAATTGATTCCAAGGATTCAGTAACTAATTATAATTGTGCTTGAGCTGCATTCTTCTAATTTTAAATGCTTTAAGTGACTCAAATTTATTTTTTTAATGAAAAACAATCAAAATTTTATAGAAAAACTTATTTAAATAAAAATATTAATTCATACAAAAAGAGCCATAACAAAAACTAATATAGATTTAATGTTATTGGGACTCTCTATATTTCAATTGTAATAGCCAAATAAGTCTTACTTTGTTTTTTATACTCTCATCAAAATACCTGGCAACTTTTTGCAAGATTACTTTTTTTGTAACCGGATGTCTACCACCAAATTGAACATTTTTATAAAAAGTTTCTTGAGCTTCTTTAAGAGCTTTTAACGAAATGTTTAAAGATTCTAACTGGAACTGAAAATAAAAAGAAAAGTTCTTTATAGAAACTACATTTTCAAATTCAAAATAAAGCAAAAAGAAAATATATAATTTTAACAAAATATGGGACAAAGCTCATTTTTAATGTATTTTTTTAAATTTTAAATGAAAAAAATAGTACTTTGACAAAGAATGTAATTTTATTATTATAATGTAATACAAGAAATTCAACATTGAAAAAAATACTTCCTCTGCAAAAAATTAATTGCAGATCATTATTAAAATTATTTTAATAATTTGGCATCAAGTAGTGGAAATATAATGGGATATAAAAAAACAATTTTAAAAGAAATAGAATAAAGGGTACTTATATATATGTATTATACAGTCAACCAATTTTGCCAAGTAAAAAGATGTCACCAAATGCTTTCATTGTAATTATTGTTTTAGAACATGCACAGGAAAAATTTTCCATTATTGGCTGCATATCGTAGCATCTCAGGGATGTCTATATTTGGAAAAGTACTAAGTACAACTACCATTACTACTATAGAAGAAATTGAAAGGTTTCCAAAAACATAGTTATAATGATTCTAAAAGAAAACTACAAAAATGCAAAAAATAACCTAAAAAGGATTTTTAAAAGAAAATTATCTTTTTCAAAATAACAGAGTTAAATTAAAATATAATTTGATAATATTACATAATTTTTTTAAATTTTTTTAGAAGTCATAGGATAACAGATACAAAACTGTATAACACCTTGAGATAAAAAATGGATATTATCAATATATAGCAGTTTTTCCTTTGTTAAACAATCTATTTCCCTTAAGAACATACTTTTTGAAGAAATAGTTTTAAATATTATGACAATGCAAGAACAAATTTTTAGTTAAAGTTGTACCACCGGTATAGTTGAAATCTGGTATATTTCTTCAGAAAAAGATGTCAGTAGTTTGATTCAGCTTCTCTTTGGATAATAATTGATCATATAACTTTCAATCACACCCTTATAAATTATCGACTTCTAACCACGGAGGTAATAAAAATATACCACAGAGGCAACAAAAATGCACGATATGGCTTTAATAAAAAACAGCCATCCTGAAATTCTTTCAATTTTAAAAATTATTTGTTATCATAAAAAATATGATCACTCACATCAATTAAATAAGGAATACACTTATATTTTTACTTGGTATATATATGTGAACTAAAGCCCAGTGTCCGAGTGGTAGCATATCATGCTTCCACACCACAGGTCTGGGGTCCAAACCCCAAGCTGGGCAAAGACAACTCAGCTTTTCAACCCTTCAGTGGGTCAATAAATGAGTATCAAGCTAATTTGGGAACTAAACACTGGGGGTATCACGCCAGACTGAACACCTGGCTGGTACATCTGCTTGTGGACCTCAGTGCCTAAGGTCAAGAAAACTGAGATGGGCACAGTAGGTGATGGGCTGTTGTGCCACTGAGTTAAGTGTTTTATATATGAACTACTTTCTACCATTTTATATGTATAAATTTTTTATAACAAACACAAAATATGAAAATGTTGCATAAATAAATTTGAATTTACAAGAGAGAGAATTTATGTAGATATAATAAATACCGATAAATAATATTAATTAATATGCATCTACTGAAATTAGATTTAAGGATATAAAAATAATACAATATTATTATGTACCCTTATCCTTATATCCTCCTCATTTGTAAATGTGCACTTCTATCAAAATATAAGCAAAAAGGAAATTTGAATTTCACAGTATTTGTACTTATTCATTATAAGGATCATTGTGTGGCTGTTGTTTTTCTAAGTAGTCACTGACATGAACGTAGGCAATGTTATCTAAAGATAAATTTACTACAAACACAGTGATAAAATGTTCAGTTATAATGGGATTCAATAAACTTTACTCATTCATACTTATTGCTAGTAAAAGTCCAAATTTGGCATATTTTCTACGTGTTATATTTGGTTTCATGACTCTTATAATTAAAAGACAAATGGTAAATGACCTCAATTCAATCTAACCACTATAATTAGATTGACAGCATTTGAAAATAATGCCAAATATTTATATAATATCAACAATCGATATGCCACAGATTGGTATGTTTTGTATGAATTGCTGAGTTTGGCTCATGATCCCAATAACAGATTCATCCCTCAGCAGAACTCTACTCAACAAAAGAAACATGACTTCCATATTTCAAGTGTGTAAGTCTTACAGTTCTGGAGATCTTGTGATGAGTAAGTTGTTACTGACTACTTTTAAGGGAAAGGGTTGCATTTAAAAAAAAACCATGGAAGTGCTGAAGTATAACCTTTATGTTTAAAATTAAAAATCAGTTGGATTATTGGGGGTTGAACCCTCAAATGTTACCCTTGTGTATACCTTTTATCCTTAAATATTTACTATCCTCCTAAGTATATAAAACCACATACAGTATAATTTTTTTTTTAAAAATAAATAAATAATTTTAAAAATTTATACAAAAAATAATTCATGCATCGACATTTCTTTCAAATTTACCTCTAAATTTTGAATTTCAATCAATGAAATAGATCTCTTTTGCTCTAAATCTTTCTCAAGTGCTTTCAACCTTTTATTAGCAAAATAACATTTTGCAGCATACGAAAGAGTTTCATATATGTCTTCAGCATTTTCAGATTCAGCATCCATTTCAAGCATTTCTAATGCATTTTGAACTATTTCATCTTCTTTCAGAATGAAGTCATACATATTATTTTCCATTATCAAAATATTATTTGTTTCACTGAAAAGGAAAAATCAATAGAAATCATAAACAAAAAAAAAATTTTTTTTAAATCTTTATTATATTTGCAGATAAAATCTGAGCACAATTTTCAATAAAAAATATAACTAAAATACTTCATTTGAAAACACTACATTATTTCATTTATTAAATTAAACTCTAGAATTATTTTTTAAGTAATAAGTAAGATAAGCAAGAGAATAGAATGGCTAAAGAAAATAATATGAACCTATTTACGAACTAAACATAAATCAAAATAAATAACAATATATTGTTTAAATTGTATTCAAAATACTTAATGCATGATTTAAAATAACAATCAAAAATAGGTTATCTTTGATTAACAAAACACCAATTATAATACTGCACCAAATATAATATTTATGCTTAGTGTACTTCCTGAGAAAAAAACTTAATGAGTAATGTAAAAATCATTGAAGCAATAAATATCACGAACTTTTAAAAATCAATTAAAATATTAAAAGAGATAAAATATATTTTGTACATTATTATTTGTTAGTTATGAATTTGTCTTTGCAATGCATATTTCAGATTTAAATGACAAGTTTCCAAAAAAAACAAGCAATATAAAAAAAATTTACGTCAATTCCTACTTTGAGTGGATGAATAGAAAGTATTTTATTAAGGATCAAAAATTTGAATAAGATATATATATATATATATAGGGAGAGAGTGAACTAATAGTAGGAATTGAAAAATGAGCATGACTTGTCTGCATTGTTGTAACAATGCACACCCGACTTGGCTAGTTTGGCTGAAAAACAGATTTTCGACGCTAACTTTTGTCTTTGTTTTAATAGTTACATTGTTACAACAATAGAGACAAATCCAAGTTGGCATTAAAAATCAGAATTAATTTAATTAAATTTAATTAATGAATTAATATTTGAAAAAACTGTATTAACATCAAGTGTCATCCACTACAAGTTAAAAAAAATTTATTTGAACTTGATTGGATGAAAAAAAAGTATTTTATTAATGATTGAAAATTTGAACAAAAAAATATATATAAAAATATCTGGAGAGAGTGAGCTAATAGTAGGAACTGAAAAGGGTAAACATTTCTATATTCAAGAAGTACCTTATTTGGTACTTAAGTATTATCACAACCATATTGGCAAAATTATATGAAATGAAGCACATGGTTGCCAATTCAGCTCATACAATACATGCAAAATCAAGGTTGCCAACTTGGCAAGTTATCTTGAACGTTGGTATTGTTGCAATAGTACATAAGTATTCTGCAGTTTAACCAAAAGCTAAAATGCATAAAAATAAAACACTGGGGTAGTAGCAAACATTTTGCAATAAAATTATAAAATGAATATATATTATCATAATTAAGAAATATTTATAGTAATTATAAAATCTTTTAAACTATCATCATCTCTAATTGCAAATACATTAAAGTGTTATGTGATACCTTAGAAAACCAAAACTTTATTTAGAATACAGATAATTAGAATACAGATATTTAGAATACAGATATTTAGAATACAGATTTTTAATAATACAGATCATACGAATTCTATACAGACACATTTCTGGCACATAAATATCGAATCCTTTTGTTGAAAAGTTCGAAAAAGTTATCATATAATGAAAAATGCCTTACTTTATTTCTTTCAGAAGAGTTGATAAAACTTCTTCAGGTAATTCCTCTAAATATTGAAATAACTTTGATTCATCGTAACCTCCACATTGTTTCAACTGGTCAAGAGTATGACAATCTATTTTTTCATTCAAATTTGTTACACTTGTCTCATCTTCGCCAGTATCGCAATTATTGTCCGAAGTAGATTGTCCTTTTACTTCCTCCATGTTTACATCAAACCCAGATTATTATTTTGTTGACAAAAGGCTCAGTAACTTTTGGTGAAAACGTCACAAATTATTTATATCAAAGCATATTATAAGCGTAGAGAACGATTAATATGTTCCTCTTTTTTTCTTTTTTGTTAAATAAACAATTCTTTTTTTTTTATCAGGCAAATCTAAGAACGTCATGTTTTTTGGGGAAAAACTTATTTATTTACGATTCAAAAACAAACGTTTGTGAAATTCGTAAGCACGTTACTGCACGAATGATTTGCTTTCTGAAAATCAGCTGAATTTCTTTTTGTTATTGATGTTGTCTTGACAACCATATTCATTTTGATAGGAGAATGGTATTTTACATCATCAAAAATTGTCTGACGTCACTTCCTCTAAATCTGCTCTAGAAATGCTGTATCTGACGTGCTATATGTGTAATTGCTTGTGACAGGAAAAACAAAGCAAATATAATTCTATTTAATTCTTTTGTCGCGTATTTTAAATTATACACAACATTTTTCTGACACACCTTTTTGTTTTGACATGTTTTGATTTAATAATTGCGCAAAATGAATTCGAGACAGCTTGGTAAGTTATTTATAAGTTTTGTATGTTTGTTTTTTTATAAAAATTTAAATTTTTGATTTTGTTATTGACATTTAAATAAAAACCGGCGTAAATTGAAAGGTTGTTTTCCTATTTTTAGAGCTTTTCCTTTTTAAATCGTATTCTTTAAAATTAATGAAACATTCAATTTTCATTTTTCGCGCACGTGCTGTTTACTAATTTCGAATAATGAGAATAGAAAATAATATAATATTCTTTTAAGGATTTCACATTTAAAAAAAAAATGTATTTATTATGAAATACCTGTTTCAAATATTGTTCTATTGCTTTTATGTGGTTAATTTATAACTATACATGAATTGCAATCTATCATGTTGCATCTAACCTTTTTTGTTTGAATACTGAAGTTGAATTTTCATATTAAATACATTCGTTTTGAATTGGTCCAATTGTGTTTTTCTTTTTCTCCTGGAATCCCCAAATATATGAGATCAAGAAGTGCACTGCTTTTTTTTAAAAAGCTTAAATAATTCTTGCATTGCAGCTGTCCTTTAATCAAAATAAATGAGTTCTGCATGACTGGAAATATTTGCCTTTCTGGGCTATAGTGTAAATTAGTATTCACTTCATTTTTTTACAAACTCTTAGCTTTTATATAGTAGTGATATTTGTAGGCTGGAAAATTCACTGGATAAGTAAATTTTAAAGCTGATTTTCCCAATTTATAATGAAATTTCTTCAGCATTTGAGTTTTTAGGGCTGCGGTAGCCCAGTGGTCAAGGTATCAGATCATGGCAGGCATGTCATGAATTCAAGCTCAGTACCACTAAAGACCCGCCGTGTAGGGCAGCGATGTACATTGAATCTGTTGAGGGCTGAAACGTCCTCCCATTGGTGTGGTGTGGTAGTTAGGAGAGGGGAGTGCCAGTTCAGGTGTCATCCACGTCACTTGACCATGATTCAAAATTGCGTGGTCCGTCGCCAAAAGTCCTCGTGTAGCTGAACAGTGCAACGTTAATATTCACTCATGCATTTGAGTTTATTGTTAGAGTTATTATTGTTCCTTTTAGAAACAGGCAAACATTTTAGATTGTTTATATTGCAATATGAAGGATATATTATTGCATACATTTTTAGTGATGTCCTTCAATACAGAAGCTGCATTTAACTACATGTTAGTTTTTAAAATAGAATCAATGATAACTTTACTACAATTTAAATAAGAGGGAGAAACTTTTATTCTTTTTTCCCCCTTTACTAATCCATTCCATTCTGATCTTCACTTTGCTTTCTACAGTTAAAGTCAATCTGGTATATGTCTAGAATTGAAATTGTTTCATTTTGACATCAAGATATTTGATACATATTATACCATCAACCAACTTTGCCAAATCAAAAGGCATCGCTAATTCAGAGGATATACCCAAGTTTTTCTGAGTGTGTTTGAACACGCTCAGAAGCGGATTTCCACTATTGGCTGCATATCACATAATTTGACACTCATCATTTGACTTGACAAAATTGGTCGATTGTATAACACATAAGTACCAGATATGTCTGTTAATGCACTTATAAACCTGAACTAGAACATTGGTTCTTATGATTATAGGGACCGTCAGTTGACAATTACCTTTCTGACCTGTCATTGATACAAACATTGGTGCTATTTTCGGTTCTCACATATTAGCATCACTGCAGCCAAATCATGCATAATTTACATGGCACAAGTTTTTTTGTGATGATGCTAGTACTCAAGTACCCTATTATCTGATTATATTTACTGGTACTTACATACTATCATAACAATGCCAACTTTCAAGATAACTTGCTAAGTTGGCAACTCCGATTTTGCATGTGTTTCTTTGTTGAATGGGCAATCATGGGCTTTATTTCATATAATGTCGCAATACAATTGCGATAATATGTAAGTACCTATTTACTACAGGCATAATTACAGAAGAGAATGTAGTGTAATTTCTTCATGTTACTGTATTTAGGTCCATGATCCCTGTTGTTGATAAATATCCAGAACATTTTTTTTTTAATGTTACTTTAATACTTTTATTTTTTTGCTTCTTCTATACATTTATGGCAGACAAAAGGATAAAATCTTAGTTTACATCACACCTTTGGTGCCAGAGAAAAAAGTGCCAAAATGTGTGTGTATGTGTGCTAAAAGTTGTTTTTCGTACTTTGGTGTGCTGTATACAATTTTTGTTTTACAAATGCATTTTGGTACACAAAAGTGCTTTTTATACTTTTGCCACTCTATTTTAATATGCCTATAACTGTGCAGTGTAGAACCGTCATCTGTAGAAACTTGTAAGTTTCAGATATTAAGAAGATTAAATGTTTTCAGGAGGATTTTTCTTCTAATAAAAAAGAAATTTCTTCTCTATTAATATTTGACAAGATAATTTTTTTCTCATATCATTAGTTTAATCTTTATTGTTGCTATATAAGCAATGTGATATGTTATGAAACTTCGGTTTAGTTTAATTGATTGACAACATGTTTATCTATTCATCAAATTATAGTTTGAATATTGTTTGGGTACTTACATATTATTGCAACCTATTGGCAACATTATGTGAAACGAAGCATGTTGATGCCAATTCAGCGTGTACCACACATAGGAAATCGGAGTTACCAGCGTGTTATTAATAGAATTAGCGATTGTTGCGATAATATGTAAGTACCGTCGTTTGTTTTATAGTATTTTCCCAATTAGTATTGGGATTAAAGTCATAAAAATTATTTTATTCAAGGTATATGGTTATGAGTTAAAAGGGTAATTATATATTAGTATGACTGGAGCTAAATTGTACTAGTTTCTTCCCAATTCTAATTCATTGTTTGTTTGCTTGTTTTTTTTATATAAAACATGTTATAATCTTTGTTTTGATATTAAGGCATGATTCATGTGGCGTCATTTTGCTTTAGTGATGCTAATATGTAAATATTTGTAATAGTTTACAAAATATACCCTTACACCATTAATACACAAAATATGCCAACACTTTTTGTAATCTCCATACATAACCGTGTGAAAGTCAGCATTTACAAGGCTATTAAGGCACTGTCAGAAACGCTCAAAATGCTTCAATCATGGTAAAATACCCTTTCAGACTCTTTAGATGCAAAGATGTTTGGCTGGAACTAGATCTAGACTGTAGGGGTTGAGGCAGTGTATATTTCATCATGGATGTCTTCTTAATTATCTGAATTTTTGGTGCCTCTAAAAAGTGTGCATTCTGGTCAAGGTTTCAACCTTGTAATCCTGATTAAGTGTACTGAAACTCTCAATAGCCCATTGGTTCAGATTAAGGCAAAATTTAATGACACAATCCTGGTTAATGATTCACTGCATCTTTTCTCTTGATTTAAACAGTAAACAAACATTTTGTGCTCAGCTTAGAGACAACCAAGATCTAACTTATGACACATCTCTTGAAATACATCCCTTCCATAGAAATTATCAACCCCTTCTTGGTCGAAAAAAATTGATCCTGATATTCATAGACAAACCTTGTATTTTGAATATAGCATATTCATAATTATAAATAACTTTGAATGTGTTATAATTTATGAAACTACTTTTAATCATTATTTTTAGATACTGTTTTTAAAATAACTTGAATATATATGGTACAGCTAAATAGTTTATTTTAAAACCTATACAAAACAATTAGAAAAAAATAATAAATTTTAAAACTATGCATTTTTTCCCCCTGCTTTTAATATGTATTGCTTGAACATTTAATTGCAGGATGGTTTTAAAATGGAGAAATTGTTGTTTTTAAACAAAAAAAAAATGTAATTATATTTTGATGTTTTAAAAATTTTTAATTTTTAGGAGAAGATGCTCTTGAAGCTCAGAACCGATATCACGCTGAAGAATTATCCAAGAAAATTTCAAAGCTAAAATCGGTAAGAGTATTGTCATTGTTTTATGAATTTTGGAGAGTATATAGGCAATTAAAAATAAGGCACTCTTATTATATTGTTCCTCATTCATAACCTTTGATTTGAATACGTAGCGCTCTGGCAAACCTACTAAATTTAAGAAATCATTTTCAGAATCTTTTGCAACTTTTTTTTGGCTGATAAATAAAAAATATTGTGAACATGCAGACATTATGAATGGAAAAGAATACAGTAAAAACTGAAAAATTAAGCTATCTTACATATTCCTTAAAAATTACCAATTGAGTTTGGTCCATACAAAAAATACATAATTAATTTTTTTTTTTTTTTTTTACTTTTAACATGTTGACTGCCAGCTATGAGTTATCTCATGGTTTATTTATGTGACATATTTTTGCAACTATGATGAAATTGGTAGTTTATCTGTGTAAATTTAAATTTTGTAATATTAAATAATAAATAATTTGTAAACACCTTTATTTAAAGAAGTCGCAAAATCATGAAAAAAAGTTTATGTAAAAAATTCGTTAAATAAAGATTCATCTTTTAATATACTGTATTAACCACATAAAAAATTTTTAATTCATAAGTACCATGTATTATTAAAAAAAATAGTTATTCATACTTTATTTGTAAATTAAGATCTAATTATTTTATGTATCTTACCCATCAAAAAGAAATGAAGCAAGGAAAACAAGAATACACTTATTTTCAACTTTGAAAAATAATTTTATATTAATAGTAATGAATGTTATACATTTTTTCTTATTTAAAGCCTACAATTAATGTTAAATTTACATTATTTTATAAACAATAATTTTAAGTGTACATTACCACATGCATCATTAAATTTAATTACTGGTAAAATCTGTTAATTTTTGAGTTTTTTGTTTAAAAAAGTGTCTTTTCTCATAATATGCCTCACGTATCTTTTCAGTACACCAAAAACCCTTTCAGGCAAATTTTCACACTGTAATTTTGCATCAAATTGTTTCAAATGATTTTATCGTATCATCATATGAAGGTCCAGAAATATTTTAAAAATGGGGGGGGAGGAGAATCGGATCATAAGAGAAAAAGTTTGTTTAAAGAAAGTGCACTTTGCTATTTGGGGTTATTTTGTGAAAAAAATCATGAAATGTTCTTGGTTTCAGGGAAAAAATTGTAAAACAGAAAAATTCATAAATAAAGGTTCGTAAAATGGAGGTCCGACTGTGTTTGGTTTTTACACTGGAATCCTGAAAAGGATCTTGGGAGTCAATGTGTTAACAAATTTCTTTAAAGGTTATTTTATTGATTGTGTGCATTTTATATTGCCTCTTTATATTTGTTTTATTTATAATTCGCTTTCAGTCTAATTTTAGGAATTAAAGAAAGTAAAAGTTTATAGTCATTTTTAAAACACTTCAGCTCTTTGTATTTTATTGAAGAAAAATTTTAATTCTGCATCTTTTTAGCAAGATAAAAATGAAATTTTGTTTTATAACACAATTTAATAATAACATTAATATTTACCCAAAGTTGCTTTTTTAACCCGCGGTCACTCGCGCCTGTTTTTCTACCGTCGTTACTCGCAGGGTGTAGAGAACACCCCAAACTCTTAACACGTGTATTTAAATAAGAAAAATTTTTTAAGTCAATTATGATATATATTTAAGAAGTATAAGAGGTTTTTTGTATTATACAAACAAAATTGTTAAATTTATTGCATTCAAATCAGACTAGCATTAATTTAAACTAAACCTACAAAATTTTCATTTTAAAGTACACAATTTTATATTTTTTCATAAACCACAAGTAAAACGTATTACCAGTAATAAATATACTTTATAATTAATGATAAGTATAGTAAAAAGTAGAAAAATAATATTTAAATCATTTTCAAACATTCAGAGCAGACTGTATTCATATGCTTTAAAAGCACATATGTTTCTTACATTGAAGACAAAAACAAATACATCTTTTACCCGTGGACAAGCAGTGCAACACCCCTTTTTTAGGGGGATTGATGCTCTTTTTAATATATTCTGTGTCAGTAAAGCTTCTTTTGAGTGTTTTGTTAATGTTTGGAAACCCGATCTCATACCCCACTTTTCCACAAGACCCATTCAATCTCCTCTAATAATATTGAATTCTCATTTTATTTTCAGGAAAAACCCGAATGATAGAAAAGGAAGCTTTAAATTTCCCTGGAATTAAGTAGATGATAAAATATTCAAGGGCCCAAGGTTACATTTGGGCATAATATATACTGCACATTTCATCATAATCCACCACCTGTATTAAAATTTCGATTTAAGTTTCCTTCCCCAACTTTGGTTACAAAAAGCATCAAAATTATTAGTTCATTTTTTCAATCTGTTGATACAGTATCAATAGCAAAAAAGTTATTTCTCCCTTTCCCAAGTTTTTGTCAAAATTTCTAAAAAATTTTTTTTGGTTTTTTTTTAAAAAAAATTGTATTTTACAAATTTTTTTATAGAATTATATTATTTTTATACCACATTTATAGAAATTTTAAATAAAATATTCATGCATATTAAATATTTGAAAAAATGTAAAACGGAAAAAGTAAAGGGCTTTTCGTGGGTGCATGCGAAAATATAATCAATACTCCGGGGTGTTCTCCCCAACCCCCAAAAAAACTTTTAAGGTTTTACATTTTCCCAAACGTTCTGCGAGATTGATTACATCAGGTCTAAGTTTTAATGACCTAAAATGGGGAGCTACAAAAAAATTTTGGGTCTCGCATTATTTTTTTAAAAATTTTGGGGGGCTTTTCTTGTTGCTGGGGGGGTTTAAAACACCCCTGAGTGATCCGGGTTAAATGGTTCTTTTAAACAAGGTTCTAAATGAGTTCTGTTAATTTGTCTGTGTATGGTTAAAAATCCCACAAAATGGATAGAGTTCATTAAGACTGCCAAAATTTAAATTAAAGATATCTGTACTTAATCTATATTTATCTTTGACAGCAAATATTCTTAAGTTGAGAAATATTTTTAAAATCATGCTTATATGTATGTATATAAAAGACTATTCCATACTTATTGAATTGTAAACTCTACATATTTTATTTAAAAGTAAGTTGTTAAAGATCTATAACTGTTGAAAACTTTTTAAAATTACATTTCATTCAAGTATTAATTATTTATGTTATAGGTGGCATATGACATAGAAGTTGAAGCCAAAGATCACAACAGATTATTGGATGATGTGGTAATTATATAACTTTTATAATTTTATGAAAATTATTTTTTAGCCTTAATATCAAAACATATTCAGGGGTTGTCATAAAATAACAGAAAATTTAATTGCAAAATATATATATATATTTAAAATAATACTAAATTTTTTATCTTTAAAATTTAGAATATTTTATTCTGTTTTGAAATTTTTCTGTATAAAATACACAACTATGCTCAGATAAGTACATGTTTTCTAAGACTAATTTTGCTTAGTTATACCAGGTGTTTCTCTAAATAAATATCGGAGTTTTAACGCTCTATAGTATTTATTATATAACTTACAAACTTTGTTCAGTGTGTCTGAGGTAATTCTTACAACAGCTGCTTCAATCCTGTGCCTTAAGTCTGGTAGGTCAGCTGGTAGCGGAGGTACGTATACACATAATTCTTAATGAACCTCCAGAAAATCACATGGTGTCAAATCGGTTGAACGTGGAGGCTATGCGAAAGCTTTATCGTGAGGCCCTTTGTGGCATACAGTGATGTTCAAGCAATCAAGTACTGAGATATGCCAGTGAAGTGATGTACCATCTTGCTGCCTTATGAAGTTATCTGGTTCACTTTCTTCCAAATAAGGAAATGGCCATAGTTGTAGAGCATCAAAATAGGCAAAACCAGTTACAGTTGGCTCTCTGGAAACGAAAGTCCCATACATTTTCTGCCAAGATATAGCACAAAAAACATTCCATTTAAGTGTCTCGTTGCAATTCTAGCTTCTTGTGAGGATTTTCTAAGTTTAAGATGGTGCATTAGAAGTGTTCACATGTCCACTGAGGTGAAATGTTGATAATCCATAAAATTTTCATTGGCATGCATCAACATGTCATTTGCAAATTTGGCGTGTAAGCCGTAGTCTGTCGGTTTTAGAGCTTGTAGCAACTGCACATGATAAGGACATAGTTCTAAGCGTTTGTGTGTAAAACTTTCCAATCATCACTGTCATTGCTAATTCATGACTAGCACACCAAACTGATTTCTTTGGGTTACGCAAGAAAGAGTCTCTCACTCGATCAACAGTCTCTTCGCTAAGCCTTGGTCATCCCATATTCTTACCTTTACAAAGACAGCCAGTAATTTCAAACTGATGATACCATCTACGTGTTATTATCGTTTGGAAGTTGACGACCGAACTTAATGCAGAACGCTTGTTGCATAGTAATAGCAGAATGTCTTTGCAAACTGGAGAACACAAAACACTTTCTGTTCACTAGTCATCATTTTTCCACTAACACGCTGATTGATGGAGAAGTGGATAAAATTAACATATGCTTCACGTGCAAGCGCACACATGCCAGCAAACAAAACTGTTTCAGTTGCTCTTTCATTTGATGTATGAGTTATATGTAATAAATACTATATATTGTTTGTGCTACCTATATATACTGTCAGTGATGTCATATACTATTATCATGGCTCTTTTTGAAAAGCAATCGATTGTGATGTCACTCTTATAACATGAAGTCATAATTCTTATTTTTCATTTTATGAAATTTAGATTAATCTTCCGTTTGTGTGGATACGATCGTAATTTCATGTTTAGTGTAAATATTAGAGCTTTCTGTTTTATGTATATTATAATCACAATTCCTCAGAAAGTGAAATGTTTCAGTTTGATTTGTGGGTGTACTAGAGATTATTTCAAGATCTTAAGATCATCTTTACTTTTAAGAGTCAAATTTTATGAATTATGATTTTTTTTTCTATTGTAAATGCAAGGTGAAGAGATGTCAGATAATAATAAGTACCAAAATATACTCCTACCAAATTCTAAGGTCCTTGAAGCAACAGATTCATTTCACAGCTATTTTGAGCAACACGAGTCTTGAATCAGAGCATAAGTAAACAAGATCTACCTTGCGAGAGATTAAGTAGAAATGAAAGGCCATTTAATAAAACATCATCCAGACAGGATTGATAAAACTACAAACTTAAATTTCTTAAAATATTATAAGTGCCTAAAAAAATTTAGTAAAGGTTTTATTTTTCTTTCATGACAAACTGAAATCACAAAATTCTTATCAATTTTTTAACATATATTATCACTAAATTTATATTTAATTTTAAAACTTGGTGGTTCATTTGTTGTACAATACATTTTTTTTTCCTCATTCACTTTGGCTGCATTACAAGCCATTCAGAGACTGTTTTCCTCTCCCCCATGTGGCTGCGGTAGTCTAGTGGTTATGGTCGTAAATTCATGGCTGGCATGCTGTAAGTTCGAGCCCTTGTGCCACTGAAAACCCACCACAGAGGTACTGATGCGCATTACATCCTTTGAGGCTGTTTTGGTAGTTTAGAGAGGGGTGTGCCAACTCAGGTGGCAGTCCTCGACACTTGATTGCAGTTCAAAAAGTATGAAATCTATTGCTATTAGCCCTCATGTAGCTTTATAGTGTGACATTAATAAGCACTCACTCATCCCTCTCCCCCAGAATTTTCAAAACCCATTAATGATTGTCTTGGTACAGCAGTTGTACTATTCCTGAAGTAAATGGGGGGAAAAAAAACTTGTGGCACAGCATATGTACTACCAAGTCCTTAAATTAATATTGTAACTATATACTTACAAGCTTTTTCTAAAATTTATTCTTTTATAGGGTAATGAATTTGATAGTAGCGGAGGATTTCTTTCTGGAAGTCTGAACAGAATGAACAAGATGATGTTTACTGGTCGAAGTGATAGAAGATTGATGTGTTATGTGATCTTTGGAACCGTCGGTCTTTTTATTGTATTTTATTATTTGGCTCACAAAGTAACACGATAATTCCAGATAACAAATTTGTATTTTTTTAAATGTATATATTGTTACTGAGGAACAAAAGTATATATTTAAAGTTATATTTACTGAAATGTAAATAGAGCTATATATATAATATATATACACTTATAACTTTTTAAAACTTTCTATTTTAAAATGTATTTAGATGGTTAATTAATGATAATGTAATGTGTGAGTATAGAAAGTATTTGAATTCTAGTAATTCAAGAATTTCTATTTACAAAAGTATATTTACCTTTATATCAGTTTGGTCACAGATGATACCTAGCATGTGTTCATTCAGAACTTTATTATATTTACCTTCAAATTCTCATGTTCAATAATAAATTTTTTTTTCCATAACTCAATACAAATGAAACTCTGATAAATTAGAATATAGTAATGTGAATAAAACAAGTATTTAATTTTGCAATGAATTAAGACTCAGTATAAAATGATGGCAGCTTTTCATGATCAAAATTCAATGCTTTCTAGAATTTTAAAATATACAAATTGTATGTCAAGTATACTAAAGTATTTTGATTTAACTGAAAATCTTGGTGGTAAACTGTTGTTTGTAGCATTTGAAACACTTTTAATGAGTTTTTATAAGATGTTAAGAAATCTTTTAAGCATCAGATATTAAAATTTGCTAATAGCCTTTTTTGAATTATCAAGGTGTATAAATATTATTAACCCTCTAAGCAGTCTGCACTTAAAGTCTTGCCATTCTGGAGATGCTTCAAAAATGCACCCCACATATTTCTTTGCTTTCAGGTGGGGTTCTCAAAAGCGGTTGAGCCGTATTTTTAAGAATACGGCTTGGCTACTTTTAGGAATCTTGCTTGAAGGCAGAAAAAGCATCTCCAGAATGGCGGAATTTTACGTGCAGACTGCTTGGAGGGTTAATAAGTATACAATAAAATTTGTATTAAGTTGCTTTTGTAATATGTTAGAAATTTCTTAAAAATATCACAAATATTATTGATTTAGTGTTTTCAAAAAATTATGTACATATTCTTATATAACAAAGTTGGATTGTGTTGGGTCTATTGTAATGTGGTAAAGTTTGAGTTGGAAATGTATGCAAACAATTAAAGACACTTATGAAGAGTGTTTGACAAGAGTTAGTACCTTGATATTTAAAAGTAAGATCTGTTGAAATCTTTCTTAATTTATGTATCTCAAATTCTGCCACAATTTCAATTAGACCTTATTTTGATGCATTGCTTGGTGGCAAAAATTTCTCCTATGATTTTTGGTAATGCTATTATTATACAACAGCACAAAATTGAACTTTATCTGTCTGGTCATAAAACAATTGTCCATCGACACATTCTTTTTTGCATTAAACTAGTTTTTGTTATAAAAAAAACATTTTGTAGAACAATATGCTGATTTTTTTCTAATTCTAAACTGGATTAACATCAGAAGTGAGGAGATACTCTTGTATTATTTGCAACAAGTTTCACACAATGATAAAATGGCATTCATCAAGCCGGAATTATTGTCAGATAGTAGAAAATGTGCATGTTTTCAAATAAGGTCTGTTGTTTTTATCTTTTTTTTTGAAAAGTAAGACTTATTTCAGGTTTTTCCTTACATCAGCAACAATCGTATTTATTTTCAGATGCGATTCCATCTTGTTTCCTTTTGAAATTCACAAGGGTGCACAGAAATAGGATTTTACCATCAATTTTAGTTCTAGTAGAATTTAATAAAAGACACTTTTAATGGCATACCCTTGAATAATTTTTTTTTAAATGCATGAGTCTTTTCAGTTTATAATCTAGAAATGGAATTTGCATGAACTGATTCTGTTCTCAAATTAATGTTTTGCTAATCAATATCTGATGGACTGCTACAGTTATTCTTTCTGAATCAATTGCTCTTTTCCTATTTCTCATATTTAGACAGTTGTATTCCCCCTCTTTAAAAAAGCTCTATTCATAAATTAATAAATTGTTGAATGAAATTTTTCTGTAATTCAAATAAAATCTCTGTGTGTGTGTATATAAATAATCACATTATTTAATTAAAAATTTTCCTATTTAGATAAATTTAAATTTTACTATTAAAGAAAATGGGTAAAAAAGATAGGCATAGAACAGTAGCAAACTACCACTTTCTCTATTATCAGGAATTAAAATTGAACAGCTTTTGACAAACTTTTTGCAAATAATACAGAAGAGAAAAACATATATACAATTACAAACATTAAGGAATTTCAGCAATAATTGTCTATAAGAATAAAGCTTTCCTTCAATGTGTCGACTGCTTGCGATTTGCTTACTTCTATGCCTCTGCAGCTATGATGAAGTTTGTAGTGTACACATTTACACTGGAATATTGAAAAGTACTGTAACAATCAACGTGTTAATTTTTAAATATATTATCTGAAAACTTTTTCCAGAGAAAAAAATCGAGATTGAATTACAAAACAATCACATTTATTCTTAATCAATAAACCATATTTGTCCTTGTAACAATTTAATCTTTTCTGTGATGCAGGACAGAAAATGTTGGAAAGACTACTTCGCAATGAATTATTATACATGTATTTTATTTGAAACTCTTTCATTTTGGCACACTGAGAAATAAATACTTATACATTTTTAAAAGCAAAATCTTATTACTATTTACACAATTTTCTATCATTTTATTTACAAATAATTTACAACATAACTTATAACAATGAATAGTTCATTCAGTAAAACAAACCTAGATTTGTTAATTAACATACAGTAAATATATACACATCCCTTTTATTAACACAGAGTTTGCATAATGTAACAACTGCTTTTAAGTTTTGGAATCACCTGAATTATAAATTTTTCTGGTAAAATTTATAATACTGAGAAATGAGCTGAAGTGATTAAATTAATGGAAGTACAGTCATAGTTAACTTGTTAAGAAAAAATGTTCGTAAGGCAAATATGACACTTAATATGGCTCTTTTCTTTTTTGGAAGTAATTATATAATTTGTCTTGAGAAGAATGTATTTTTCTCATTCAAACAGATTCTTTCTCTGCCTAATAAATAAAAAGAAAGGTATTTAAAATACTCAACATAAATATAATTAAGATTTTATATATTTGCCAAAAATTAAAATGAAGACTCATAGTTCATAATAAAGGTTTTTGTTTTCATCTGTTAAAATTTAGAAAAAACTTACTTGTTGCATTCCCCATGTTAGATAATCTTTACTAGTAGCTGCTACATATTCATCGACTAATTGTTGAACTGTTTCTCTTGAGTTATCTAATTCATCAAGATTATCTTTAAACATGTCTTCTTTTCGAAACTGCTCCAAAAATGCTTCCCTTTTACGTAATTTATCATACTGCTTCAAAGTTCTCTCAAACAACTAGAATAGGTACAGACATATTAAGAGTGAGAAATGAACTAATGTTGTTAAAATAATTAATTTAGTGACTTAAATTTTAAAAAATTTCAATACCAAACAGGGACATCTTAAGATTCCTTGAGACCCTGGGCCCCTACACAAATGTAGACACCACCTATGACCTTTAAAAGTAGACAGTTGACATATCGTCCAAAATTCTCAGTTTTTTAGAGAATACAACCAAAAATAACATTCGTCCATTAAAATTATGATCTTGTTAAGGCTGAGTCAAGTACGAGACAAGGCTCGGGCCCATGGCTTAAAGCGTCCCTGTTACCATATAATATGTATAATGCAATTACAATAAATCTCAAATCCTTTAAATGCCATTTCTTGTATCTATATTAGCTCCTTAACTGCTGCCTGTGTATATATCCATCTTGCTGAAGCAGTGCTTTAAGTGTCCTGGACATATATATGAGTCTTTCTGAAATAAGATTCTTTTCTTTGTGCTGCTAACATTACAATTAATCCGAAGGCTTTTGAATGCAATAAAATGACCTTGATAGTATTTGCGTAGGATGTACATATTTCAGAGAAAAATTTGCTTATTTGTGCCTTTTCTTTCCCCCCAATACACCCCATACACTAGCCTATGCAGAGCGAACTGCGTAACTTTTAATCAGCAATCAAGGGATTAACATTGTAAAAAGATATTACCATATTCTTCCAGTATCTACATAAAATGACTATTCACATTTCTCTTGATAAGGTTAAATTTTGTTCTCCAGAAAAGATATTTCTGTATATTTTTTACTTATAAGTTAACAAGCATTATTAGTTTTGACATTTACTACAAATTTAATGGATTTAAAATATTAAACTTAGGAACAAATGAGAACTTATTTAGCAATACAATTCAAGGCTTAGAAATTCACAGTATGCATATTAAATATTTTTCCTCACAAGAGCATAAACTGGTAACAAAAATTTTAAAAAGTACACCTTTTCACAACACACACAAACTTCATTAATTTATATGGTGACATTATGGTAAAAATGTGATTGTAATCTACACTAGCATAGTTATTTTATAACTAGTGTTATGCAAATATAAGCACACAAAACTGTTTTTTAAAAAGTACATTAGACACAAATAAAATCTGTACCATGGATATGCTTGTATGATTTGCCAACATAAGCCCACTAACTCGATGAGCAGTAGGAATGTATGGGGATTTACGAGACAATGCAACTTGTATACTTGCAGGTCCCCATGGTATGAACTGGGCAAGTTTTCTTTCACGAATTCTCATTAAACTCTTGTGAACCTGTTTAAAATATGGATAAATATTTAGTTGAAAAGGAAAAATCATAATTTAACTAAAAAAATATCAAACATGAAAATGTAAGTTTTGTATTTCACTGTCAAGATTATCTATAAATTAACTATAAGCAAAATAACATAATAAATTTTTGTGTGTTTATCCTTTATTTTTTAATTTTATTTTATGACATACTCTACATCAGCGGTCGCCAAACTCTTTGACCTCACAGACTAGTAAATTCATAATTTAAATCCCACGGACCACTAATAGGATTTTGTGAATGTTAAATATATTTATAAAAAAAAAATATGATCTAAGAATGCAATCAATGCATCTTACAACATAAATTAATGTGATAAGTGAGTATATTCCACATTTTTCTGGGGACCAGCGAAATTTTACTTGTGAACCACCATTTTGGCGACCTCTGCGCTACATATAGTCCCAAAAACCAGAATTAATATATTTATTGCATTTCATTTATAATCTAAAAGAAGCACAGATGAAAGATTAAAAGTATAATTTTAACACTTTCATGGAGCTAAACTATCAGAATATGTGCGAGAAGACTCAAGTGAAAATAGGAAATAAATGGTCTATGTTTTACTTCCTGTTTTACAGTATCAAATTAGAAATATCAATCAAAAATTGCAGGATGTTTTGTAAATATAATTTTTCCTTAAATACCAGAAAAAAGTAAGACAATTTAATCTGCTAAATAGAAAATACAAAATAAAATGTTAAATAATTTGAACAATAAATAAATTATAAAATATTGATAGAAAACACAGGCCTACAAAAGCTCATCTCTTTTCAGGTCTTACTACTATAAAATCCTTTATAAATTTAGAAAAGGCATTCTTAAGTAGAAGCCATATCAATATTCAAAATTAAAATGACTTAATAAGGAAAACAAATTTCTGAATATTTCAAAAATTGCTTTATCATTATTCTCAAACTTTGGCAGTAAAATATTATTTCAAGTAGAAAACATTTACCTAATTATTTAGGATAGAGGTAGATGGATGGATATGGGCCTATTAAAAGTTGATAATTGTAGACCATTTAATGTCTCTTGCAATATAGTCCTGCGATTTTGGAATCAGTTTGAATCTGAAAAATTTGTTGCCAGAAAGGGAGCACTAACATCTTACAACTCTCAATTATTGCTTTCTAGTTCTTTATTGTACTTTTACTCATTGTAGCTTATTTGAAGGCAAATGGAAGAAAATTTTTGCTACTGCAATCCAAAGATATCTTTACAATGAAGACATGTGTTGTATCATCATGTAGTGGAATTAAATATCAATCTTATTTACCGTTTTTATTATTTTTCTTCAAACCACACCACTATATTTACAATTAATTATAAATGACATAGGGAACTACAGGCATCTTCCTCCATTTTCACGTTCGAGACTACCGTCTTCTCTCCTTCCCGCTCAATCGCCAAAAAAACAGTACACAGCAGCACCCTCTTTCTAGTCTATCGTGCACTATGTGTCAAGCCTTTACACATGCATGCAAAATAGATGTGTCCCATCAAACTGTATATAAATGATCCAATAAAATTGGACCAGAGAACATGTCAATTACACAAAGAATGAATAGCATTTTGTACTTTTTAAATGAATCTAAGTTCACTTTGAAAAGTGATTCTTACGTTCTGATTTGGAAGAAGCAGTCAACATGAATGTAATATTGCTGGAAGTCATGCTTAGAATAAAGATGGAATATTTTTAGTAGTCACACAGACTTGTATTTGTCCAATAACGACACTGTAAATGATTCAAAATATCAAGACAAAATCTTCAATCAACATGTATAACCTTACATTACTGTCAGTGATACTTTTATTCTGATGAAGAGTTATGGTTATTGTTAAATACTCTCTAGTCAGGGCATGAGGCAAATGGAGTGGTCATCTTATTCACCTTTGCTCATAAGCAGAGTATTTGCAATACTAAATTTTCCCTTCGGGAGCTTATATGAGCTGTGAAAGGGGTTTCACTGTGCCCATGATCTTCCATAACAATTTATGAATCTGCCAACTTACTCTCAGGAATGGAAAAATTAATACCAATTATACATTAAGGCACGGAAAAAGACATATTCCTTACTAAATTTTTAAAAAATTATAAATTATTCAACTTGTAACTTTTGACAAATAATAAACTTTTCAATTAATAAATAAATCATTAAAATGACTAAACATAATACACACTAAATAAATGCATAAAGATCATATGAACTCCATTTTCTTGAATTTGACTGCATTGTTTTAAAAGTCAGCCCTACAAAATCCCTTCTTTCTTTACTTTTGGAGACCGGAGTAGTTGGCCTTGTTTAGTTTTACAGTATAAATTTGCTGAAAAAATTGCTTCATATTTCTCTTGGAAATCATAATTGACTCCACTGCTCATACAACCAACATTTTTGTAAAGAAACATAAACACAATCCAGACATTAAAACATTAAAAAGCTAAGTCTAATAAAAATTTAAATATTGGAAATTCTACTTTACACCAACTAGTTAGAGCAACTACCAAGTAGTTAATCTCAAATAAATTTTATGTTCACTTGTTTTTCAGAAAATACACAATTTACGAAAGGTTTTTTTGCAACCAAAAAATATTTGAACACAAGTTACATGATAAAATATTAATATTCTCATATAAATATGAATTTCACATTATATATAATTTATACAATTTAATTTATGAATTTTAAGAATAAATTATCTAGATACTTTTGATATGTTTCTTAATGCTTTCAATTTTTATTCTTGGAGGATAACATTGGGAATGTTTTAAAGAACCAATTTTAAAACAAAAATAAAACAGTACAAAACAAGGATGATTTCAGTGAATACCTGAGTAGGATCCACTTCACCTTGAATGATATTCAAAATACTTATATAACAATGTCCCGAATTTCTATCATACGCATTGGAGACCATCATGTTCTTGGGTTGTAATAAACGACGCATGACATCTAAAACTGTAGTTTTACGAACACTGGCAACCTAATTCAAATAAAAAAAAAAAATTTATGAGTTTTCTTTAATAGAAATTACAAACTTTAATTAAAAATTTACATTTTTTTTTTTATGAATGAAACATACCTCCTGATCTGTATTGGAAACCCGTCATAAGAAAAAACAAAGCGGCATGGATTAAAAAAAATCGGAGACCCAAAGGATATTGTTCATGTAACTGGGATACCTTAATGTAGCTGTACTAACAGACATAATTGTAGACACCTGCAAAAAAAAAAAGGTAAAATTTCAAAATGCACAATGTGGTACTTATTTTTACTACATTTTCATTAAAATTAAGTAAAAATCATATACTTTCTAGCTAAGAAAAAGAAACTGGGTATACCCTTATCTCATTTTTAATTTTAAACTATGTATCAGCTCCTTAAAATTCTTCCCATTTTGGAAAACCCAATTTTTCAGAACATATATTAATTTGATAATACATGTTTTGCATTAATGTATAACATTTAATTCTTTCTCTTAAGTAAACTAATTTTATTCATTTTATTTTTTAAAAAAATACTCTTTATTGAGTTTCAATTTAATACTTAATTCCCATAAATGTAAAAAGAAATATTTTGAAACTCAATTAAGTTATATAAAAAATAATTTTTTTCTAACAAAATTTCAATAATACCTTTTATAATGGATGACAGAAATGAACATATAAATTCCGATTCTTACATATTATCAAACACATACTTTTTATTCACTAAATATAATGCAATAAAAGATAATAAAATACAAACATTGTGTTTCAAGCAACCCTTTTTGTAACTTTCACAAGATAAAACTTTAAAGTTACCTTGCTTTTGTTTAGCTTAGACCAGTGGTCTTTAAACTTTTTCAACTCAACGAACCCCTAAAACTAGAAGTATTTTCATGGAACCCTAATCCACATACACACATCTTAAAATAATATTTAAAGTGGATCAACATGTTATTGGTTACTATATGTGAAGACAACTACTAAAAAAGTATTGCATTTATTATTAAAAAATTCTAATCTATATTTAATATAATTTACTCATTAATGATATTAATCTGTAATCCAAGTGTCGCTTACCCATGCATTGTTTAGTAACTGGGATATGTGCTTGCCTTTTCACAAAAAAATGTTAAAAATCTGGGGCTTAAAATTAAACAAGTCAACCCCAACCAAAATTGGTTTTCCTCCCTTTTTTTGTAAGGGTTTTTTTTTTTCCGCCAAAATTTTAAAAAAAAATTTTTTTCCCCGTAAAAACCCCCCATTTAGGGGTTTTTCCCCAAAATTTTAAAAAAAAGTTTTTTAAAAAATTTTTTTCGTTGGAAAAAAGGGGATAAAAACCCCAAAAATAAAAATCCCCAAAACCCTTTGTAGGTAAATATATATATAAAGATAAACATTTTAATATTCTTTTATTATGTTAAAATAAAAGTTTAAAAAATATTGTAAAATAAAGTTACATTATAAATAAATAAACTTTTTATTTTCTTAAAAACAGAGATGAGCTTTAAATTAGGGGTTATAAAAACCCAAAGAAAAATGAACTTTTTTGTACAATATTTATGTTTCATTTCATTTTTTTTGGGCCCCCCCAGAGCCCGGGGATATTTTGGGAACCCCGGGTTCCAGGAAACCAGTTTGAAGACCATGGCCGACAAAAGTAAATACCCAAATTGAAAATTTTAAGGAAAAAAAAAACATTTTGTTTTTCTGATTAACCCTTCCCCCAAAGAACCAAAGGACACTTGGAAAAAGTATTGAGGGAGAGAGTTTTCCTTTTAATTTAGGTCTGTAATCACACCGTGTTTTTTTATTTGGGGAAACATAAATTTAATATTATTAACTAAAAATTTTTGGTGTATTGTATTCGTGGGGATTTTTTGAATTTTCTTAAATAGAGTTAGGCTTAATAGGAAAAATCGAACGGTCTGGAACGGGTTAATTTGGCATTTTAATAAGGATATGATAATGTATAAAAAGGAATCATAGAATTTTCTTTAAAAAAATTTAAAGCTTAGAAACTAAAAACTGGAAACTGATTAGTCATAAAGAAAACAAAAACTAATTTCAGAATATTTTTTCCTCTGCACACAAACTAAAAACAATACATATTGTGTTTTTTTCATTTTAAAATTAATTAATAAAACATATCGTATTCTGCAGATAAAAAAGAACCTTGGAACATGATGGAATAAATTTTATATGTAACACCACTTAAATATGCAATTTAAACATATGATGGTTATACAAATCACATTTCAAGTATATCACTTAGTTCAACGGTTTTTTAACTTTCAATTGCCATGTCCCCCTTTATGTATCAGCCTGACATCGCAGACTCTCAAAATTTTGAGCCCCCCTCTCTGACTCAAAACACATGCTGAGTGAATCAATAAAAACAGTCTGGTCAAAAATCCTAAGACTGTCTTTGCAACTTACGCAGACTTTTTTAACACATTTTTTTTTTCCTTTTAAGGGAAGCGTAAACAATTAAAAATGATAATTTCAAAAAAAAAAAAAAAACTGAATTTATATTCTTGATCAAAATACATGTTTGAGTAGAGGATTTCATTGGAGAAATTTAGTAATCTAGTCTATAAAATCCCACATCTTTCAATTTTTCCATGAGGCCTTCCAGGGTCTGTAAAAGAGGGAAATCTTCACGTCAAACAAGAGACCTTTGTGAACCCCCTTAAAAAAATGCTGGGGACACTCGGAAGTCTACAGACCACAGTTTAAGAAACACCGACTTAGATAATTTAAAAGAATCATCCATGTTTAGTGTACATGCAAGTGTAAAATCCGGTGCTTATAGTGTTTGGCACTTATGATTCACTAGAAAAATTAAGAAAAGGGAAAAACAAATACATCTATATGTAGTCTTTAGTGTATATTATTAAGTTTAACCCCCTGAGCTAACAATACTAATTCTAAGAATACAATCATACAAAAGTATAATACTTTTTAAAACTTGCTCTTTTCCTTTTATATTTAAAAACTATTCAATCCATCTGCATTCTAATTCTTAAAACTGGATTATTCTTTGTAAATAACTCTCTTTAAGATATTTTTTTAAAACCAAGAGGTATTCATAATAATCAAATATTTACACTTTATCCAGTACATAAGTTGAGAATATATTTTTATCATGTATTCCAAAACACACTTTTACCAACAGATTAAGCAAATTTTAACTGTTTCATTAAAAAAAATAATACCTAAAACTAGTTATGAAAAAATCACATGAAATGAAAAAAAGGGAAAAAAAACTCTCTAAAACACATAATACATACTAAAGTATTAATCTGTTCAAATGTAGGGTTGGTGATATGTAATCTGTCAACAGCTATACGATTCAGTGATGTATTATCTAAGACTACAACACAATCAGCATTCTGTGTCAATCTCTTCAAAGTCAAAAGAGAATTGTAAGGCTGAACCACTACATCACTAATTTCATCTTGATTTGGAAATACTGAATATGTTTGAATCAATTTCTTAGGAAACCTAAAAGTAAAGAAAAGAAACATGTACAAAGGTGTATATAAGTTATAACAAGATAATTTTAAAAAAGAAATTTATCCAAATTACAAAAACTTATAAAATAAAAATGGATAACTGGATGGATATCTAATGGATAAATGGATATCTAATATTAAAAAAAAAAAAAAAACAAATTCAAAAAGAATCTAATTAAAATCTTTATAGTTACATTTTTATTTTAAAATTAATAAAGATATTTCGATAAATAGACAGTTGGCTTTTTTATGGCCAACAGCAATGTTTAATCCAACTGCAACATTATTCAAGCAGAAATTTCAAACTGTCCATAAACATATAAAACCTCAATTAGTTTACATCAGTGGTCTTCAAACTTTTTCAACTTGTGGAACCCGTAGAACTATAAGATGTTTTTGTGGCGAACCCCATTCTACACACACACACACTTAAAATATATCTTAAAATAATATTTAAAGTAGATCACATATTGTTATAGGTACTCTATATAAAGACAAGTAAATAAAATTACTGCAATTAATATTTTAAAATTTTAATATAATTAATAATATTAATTCATGATCCAAATGTCACCTAACCATGCATTCTATTTTGGAACTGAGATTAACTACTGAAACTATCTGCAGTCACATTTCATATATTTATTTATTTATTTGTAGCCACTTACATTGAAAAATATTTTTCACTGAAATAGATTGTTCTCAATGGCATTAAAATTTTACATCTACATCAGAAATCCTGTGTATTTTGCATGAATTTGTAACGAATCTGTTGATACGTCAATAAGTTGTGCCCACTCCTTCTCTATATAGGTGTTTTTACCATAAATGAGAAAAGGTTTATTTTCCATTTGAAACTATTTAGTTTTGGAAATCATTGTACTAAACAGTATAAAATTATTTCGGGAGGGGGGGGGGAACCCCAGGATAGTAAACAATAGTCACACTCTAGTTGGTAATAGATATAAAGAGAAAAATACATTTTTATATTCTTTCATTATATTATAATGAAAGTTTTTAAAAAAAGAATTACAAAATGAAGTTATGTGTAAATAAAATTTCCAATTTTATAATGAATGGACAATGATACAAACTTCATAGAATGGAACCCCTTTTTGCTTAAAATTAATAATTTTTCATTTCCTTTTTTACCTTTTGGAAGCCCTGTTTATACCTTGGAAATTAAGGTTCCGGGAAAAAAGTTTGAGACCCGGGTTTTAAAAGTAAATATAATTTTTAAAATAAAAGTATGTAGAGTATTTATTGATTTGCCTTTTAATGTGTGTCATCTACAATCAAATGTGTCAAATACAGAATGATTAATTACAAATATTAAAAGGTCATATTTTCAATAATTTCTATCATAAATTTTATCATTATTAGTAACAATTTCAATATACATTCAAATCTTTAAAAACAACTTGACAGGTAGCTTTTTAAAAAAATAATTATACACAATAAACATAATACTCTATATTTCTAGCTCTTTTATTTTTCTAACAACTTTGAAAAGGGAGAAGGAATAATAAAACAAACACAAACATTGAAAAGTGCTCGAAAAATATTTACATCTAGATAGATAAAACTGTTATATTAAAAGTGATCGATAGTTTTAGAAATGTTCACTTATCACACTAGAGTTTAATGGTTATTGGGAAGAGGCTGGAATGTTATTCTGATAGCATTTTCCATTTGATATTTAATAAATAAAAAAAAATTCCGTAATATTTAAGAAAAAAAATAAAATTGTATTTCCAATTAAAAACAATTATGAATTGTAATTTCATTGAATATATTGCTAATTAAGTGATATGCATGATTTCTATTATTCTACTATACTGATGATTACACATTCAACTCTTATAACAGAATTCTTAAATTTATATATTCTTAAAAATTAACCATACTAAAAAAATACAGAATTTCTTGATAACCTGAGAAAATAAACAGATAAAATCCTCCAAAAATAAAATCATGAAAATTCCATAAGCGGTAGCTTTTTAAGTAACAGGAATCATTTAATATCACATACAATGTAGTTAATATCAAAGAAATATTTGAATTCCATATTAATAAAACACATATCTTAGCCTGCAATAAATCTGAATAAAATTTCTTTTCATCAATAAAAATAAATTAAAGCATTCAATACATAAATTTGCATGATTAATGCTTTTAAATACATACACCTACAAAGCAATATTTTAAAACAAAAAGCACAAAAAAAACCAGATATCTCTATTATCTAAAAGGAGATTATACCTGTCATTTATTCTCTCTAATAAATATGAACCCATTCCAGATCCAGTTCCTCCAGCTATAGAATGACACAAGAGAAAACCTTCCAAACTATCACTTCCATCAGCTTCACGATCAATTATATCGAATATTTCTTCATTCAGTTTTTCTCCCTAAAACATATCAAATCTCCATATGTATTAAGAATTGTGACAGTTAAAATATTGATTTATTCTAAGAAAAATCATTAATTTTTAAATAAATTAATGGCTTAAGACAAGGGTGCCCAACCCACAGCCCAGGGGTACATGTGGCCCACCTTGAATAATTTTACAGCCCATGAGATTCATTACAACAGGAGTGCCAAACTCGCAGCCCACTAAGAACATTTTTGCAGCCCTGCCAGTATATCAGCATTCAATAATATACAATAAAATATAAAAATTTCTCCTGAAATAGGATAAATAATAGCAGAAAATAGATGTCAAAGTGTCAGGACGTACACAATAAATCTTTCTTGTTCTTTTATTTATGATTATTATAAAGTATTATTCTAAATAAACTCATGTTTCAATGAATATTGATTTTTTTTGCAGCCCACCTAAAGTTAAACCTTGTTTTTTGGCCCAAGTTAGCCTTTGAGTTTGATTCCCTTACATTACCACTTTACAAAATACGATTATTTTGTACAATATTTTTATTTTTATTGTACTGTTGTGGAACAAATAAACTTCCTAACTGTTTCTATTTTATCATGTTGCTTCTCTTTTTATACATACTTGGAAGTGGACAGCATCACATTGCAGCGACCCTCCCACTGCATCATGCTTGATTACTGATCATCACGCTATATTATTATTATATAATCTATATTTGCATACATGAAAAATAATGAAAAAAATTATGATAATTCACTCTGTTTTAAATTTTCACTCCAATAAATGTTTGTAACGAGTCCAAATCTAGCGTACAAAAAAAAGTGGCCCTTGGGATTATAATATTTTTCCAAAGTGGCCTGCAAAGTCTTTTGGGTTCACCACTCCTGGCATAAGATATATTTAAAATAATCTCTCATTTATATATATATATATTTGAAAAAAAAACAAATGAAGAAAATAAAAATTACTTTCAAATTATGAATATTTTATTCGCTGCTTATATAATGTAATTCTAAGTACATTGATATTACAAACAAAATGAGTTTAAATTGTAATTTATAAAATGTTTAACAGTTTAAACATTAATTATTCAAACACAGAAAATAATTATACATTTCTGTGTAAAAGCTAAGAATTTTTAGAAAAGTGAAATAAGTTTTACGAAAATAGGGTTTTTAAGTGAAAATAAATTTAGTCAGCTTATATATGGATTTGCTGACCTCGAAAAATACTTAGTTTAGAGAAAACAGTTTTTTTTAACATTTTCCATTAGTCATGTGCAAGAGATTTTAATCTGTTATCTTTTTGGGTGTTATGAATGGAACATCTGTTCTAAAAAACAAAGAAAAAAATGTCAGTGCCAGAATCTAAGTTTTGAAATAGTTTACAAAATTCACATTCACTCATTGAGATACGCATATGATCATCATCTCAAAATCGAGTTTTTACTCCAGGGCATGAAACATATGTTGATGATCATATGCCATATACAAATTTCTTTTCCTGCTCATTTTCCAAGCAAAAAAAAGTGGTACAAATACTATGACTTTTACAAGTATTGTACAAAACAGATGAATTTAAAAATGTGTTAACTGCAGATAGTTATCATAAATAAAACTATCTTCGGCATTTTACCTTGCAAAAATTTTATTGGAAAATATTCCACCTGTTTTACAGATTTAGCAACATTTTCTTTCTTGTGATGGCATGATTGAAAATTACCAGGAACACTCTTCTTCCCGAATTTGAAAACTATATACAGGTTCTGAATTAGGGGTAAATTTTTGAAAGGAAAATGCAATCTTGGCTTCTGCATGAATTGGCTTATATTCAAAAATATATGGTTGTTCTTAAAGATTAAAAAAAATATTTAAACATTCCCATTTATCTTAAAATCAAATAAAAAGAAAAAACTTTTTTTTTTCCTTTTGTGTGTATAAAAAGCATTCCCATTTATCTTAAAATCAAATAAAACTTCTTTTTTTTTTTTTTTTTTGCATAAAAAGAATTTGTTTAAAAAATTGAGTAAGATTTTGATTAATCAGTATACAATATTTTTTACATCAAACTATGTAAAATATATTCATATAAACAAACTGCATTTCAAAGCAAATTATAATGAAATATATAACACAATAAATGTATTTTATATATATATATATTTCAGGAATACCTTGACTTCATTAATATCTAAGCTAAACCTTTGATTATTGACAAATGATTGAAAGGATAAAACAGGATTTGAATTATATTACATGTAACATATAAACTTAGTTTTTGTTAAACAAGTATATTGAATCAGAATTATAACATATTGTATCTAATTGTAATTAAAACAGAACAAAATGTACAAACAAGAGTCATCCAAAATTTTACCATATGATCATGTTTAAAATTAAGAGATCCTGTGATCAATAACTTATAGTAAAACTCCAGTACAGATTTTATTAAACTAATTTTTTTTTTAAAAAATTACAACATTGAGACCAAGACTGTACTTTATAACATTTGTTTCAATTCTATTGAATTTTCCTTTGATATATTTATTTCCTATTAAATTAAATTTCTATTACATACAATAAGATTTTCTTCCAACAGTTAACTCAATATTATTTAAAAAATGTAGAAATATTTTAAATTAACATTTTATTTTTAAGATGCAAGACATATTTTTAAGAATCTGAATAAAGCAAACATACTGTAAAACTCAATTACAAATAAAATTTGGTCTTTAATGTATTTTTTGTAGACAAAGTCAACTTTTTGGCAACTGGAATCGGTCACTAAGCAACTTAATTTAGTGATAGGTGTTCCGAGAATTTACAAAGTGGAATTTTGTAATGAAAATGAAGAAATATTAATGAGAAATGAAAAAATATTAGTAAAAAAATTGCTGAGATATTTATAAAAAGTTAATTGGCGACTGATTCTCCAAAAAAAGACTTCACTTAGAGGCACCCTATTCTATACTTTAACCAAGAAATGGTTCCAAATGTATATAAAAATTAATTATTTTTACCTGAGTGTGTCCAACTGCCCAATTATTTCCAGCACCACCACCAGCTTCTGACAAATAAATATTTTCTGGATTATATAACTTGGCATAAGGAGACTTCATTATGGAATGAATAACTCGAGGCTCCAAATCCAACAGCACAGCTCTTGGTATATAATGCTCATCATCTGCCTAAAAGTTTTAGCACATCCAAAAACATAAATTTAATCCCAAATAAGACTAATACAGGAAACACACACACCAAATGAAAAATTCCAATAATTTTAAAAACTATGTGATTTAAAAAATGTTGTTGTTTCTAATGCCACCTGTCTGACGTAGTCAAATTGAGGCCCAAAGTCATTATTGTTTAAGGCTTCAGAGATAATAATGCTATATATATAAGAACAGCAAAATAATAAGACATAAGAGAAAATTTTTTATAAAAGAATAATTTTTAAAAAGTTCAAGATTAATTCTATATAGAAAGCTCAAACTAAAAATATGCTTTTCAGTTTTTTACTAAGAATACAAGTAAAATTTTAACACACACATTAATTTCAAACTCATATTTAAATTCAAATTCTTATTAAGTTACAATCAATAACTACTAAGCACAACACAACTTTTGTAATCAATAGCTATTAAAATTTTAAATTAAATACTCAGTGGCTCAAACAGTGGCAAAAAAAATTTACCTGATAAAAAAACACATCTTTTCGATCTGTTCCTTCTGCAGCAAAATCTTCCAAAATACCTTCTACATATCAATAAAGACCAAAATCAATATTTGAATTAAAAACTTAATTTTCAATAAAAACAAAGACATACAATTTTTAAAAAATCACTAATTTAATTATTTTAAAAAATACCTGGATTGATGCCATGTTCGGCACAAAGCTTCTTCCAAAACTCATCGCCAACTATAACAATAAAGAAGTAATGAATGAGTAACACAGCCTAATACAACATCATGTATAAAGATATTTACTACTTTTAAAGAAAATGAACTATATTTTTCAAACATGTAGAGCTCATTTTCATGAATTATTTATATAATCATAATGAGTTTATAATGAAAATGTTCAGACTGAAAGTTCCTTAAATTTGTAGCAGTGATGCAATGAAAAAATAAGCATAGAATTAAGATAGCAAAATACTTTTTTTTTTTTTTTTTTTTTGTAATTTTTGACGTACAAAAATTTATTAAAACAGAATTACATGTTGACTACTACAAGCCCATACTTTTAACTTTAGGAAGAAAGGAAAAGTAAAAATAGTTATTACAATAGTCTATTAAAATTTGAAGTAATTAATTTTCAAATAGGTTTATATCATATTATAAGTTTTCTTCTTAGTGAACACTAAATAATTATTAATCTTAATTATAAGTTATAATTTAAAGCAAGAATTGTATGTACGATCTAGAAAAAAAAATTCGACTAATCAATTGTTCTTCAACAATTGATCGAATAGTTGAAATGAGAAATGAAAGTGGAGTTTGAAATATAAAGCACACGGAAAATGAATGGTAAATGAATATTTTTATTTATTTCATTGAAATAATTCCGTTGTCAAATTTTGATAATTCCTTTTTTTTTTTTAGATCTAACGGTGCAACACATTACTCTCAGTGTATTGCTTTCTCTTAATAATTAATAAATAAAAATGCAATCGTGCACATCAAATTCAATTTCCTTTTGTAATTACAATTTTCACTTACAAGTTAAGTGAACAAAATTTTTTTGAATACAATACAATAATACGAAGCACTTATGTTTTTACAAATACGCATATTTTATAAGTTTTTGATATATTTATAACGGAAATTCAGGTACTTACTTTGATTCCCGCACTGGCCAATTTGCAGTGTTATCATTTCCCGAGGCATTTTGGAAAAATATTAATCAAAATTTTCATAAAAATAAAAGATATTTAAAAAACAATAAATAATTTGTTATTAAGTTCAAATCAAAACATTGGCGAATAGGCGCGAAACACCATAAGTCTCGGAAGAAACCAATCGATTTTGCAGAATCTGCGCGCACTTAAATAAACAATAAAAAAAGTAATTTTTAAAAAAATGGGCAAAATAAGAGGAAAATTTTTAATTACAAATATTTATTAGTATAATAAGCAAAGATTATTTTTATAAGGACCATGCTCTAAATATTTCAATAATATAAACAGAATTACTTGATAGACCTCTTGCTTTTGTACTTAATTAGATGAGAAAGATTTCATTCATTTTCATCAATTAATAATACATGGTTCCTTCATTTCATTATATTCTAAGTCAAAAATATTGTTCACATAAGTTGTTAACTGTAAATGAACATAATTCTAGAAATATGGAACTGTAACCCTTAAAAGACACCTAGAAACTCCCAAGAGACTAGGATAAAGTTAAGTTATTTCAATTTTTTCAATGAATATTATATATAAATTCAAAAAATAGGAGCTCTCCGAAATTTATATAATTATAAATTTAAAATAAAACATATAATCTTAATAATAATTACATATAATTATAATTACTATATTACACGAAATTGTAGAGTAATATTTGGCATTTTAGAATTTCTAAAAAAAATCATACTATCCAGTCATAAGTCAAAGGAGTTTTTTTTCCTCCCTGTTATTAATAATGATTCTTTTTTGAAAAAGAGAGGGGGGAAATTACAAATCACAAAATTTTTCAAACAATCCTGGTAAATTAAAACTGTAGGTTGAAAACTTAACATTTAAAATAAATTAGAAGAACAGAAAATTTAATATAGTTTCAAGTATTGCATTTAATTACTAATCACATTTCATTCTTGATCAGATTTATTTCATAAACTGCCAAATTAACACATATCCAATGTTTTCTTTTTCAATTCCTATACTTTTAGCTCACAATCTCTATATATTTATCTAGATATATATTATAAATGCGAAAGTTTGTTTGGATGCTTGGTCGTCTTTCACGCAAAAACAACTGAATGGATTTTAATAAAACTTTACAGTAATATAACTTATACATCAGAATAATTTACAGTATAGGCTATAATTTATAAAGATATTGTGTGAAGTGTCCAAAATATATCGATATTTTTCAAGTAATTAGGAAAAAATTCTGCCATCTGCAAGCAATTCTGGGGTGCACTGTAAAAAAGCCCACCACAGCATATATCTACCTTTTATTTGGGAAGAAACCCATTTTGTTTTGGCTACGCAAGGCGCTCGCTTCTTATTTATTCCTGTAATCAGCGTAATCCCTATTATTTTTTTATTTCAGAATAAAACTAAGTTTTGAAGGGAGAGGTTGTTATAAATCTCTCTTTATTTGTGGAATATTTTATTATGCACATTTGGTAGTAAGAAATTTATATTTTTTCAAAATAAATACTTTTATCGCTTCTGGTACTTAAAGTAAATAAACTTTCTCTTTCCCACTACATCATTTGGACAAATTTTCAAAATTTGTTTGTGGTTAGTAGCTAATTATAACGCTGTAATTTTAATTGAATAGGCAGATATTGCATTTTTAAGTATAAAAATAATTATAACTACTGTACTTTGTTTTTGGAGTGAGTGAGTGAATATTAACGTCGCACTGTCCAGCTACACGAGGGCTTTTGGTGACGAACCACGTAATTTTGAACCATGGTCAAGTGACGTGGACGCGACACCTGAGCTGGCACCCCCTTCTCCTAATTACCCCACCACACCAACTTAGCAGGAATATTCTACTAATACTTAGCAGGAATATTCTTTGAAATCCACTCTTCCAAGATAAATGGCAGCATGGGTTTTATGATGAGTATTTTAGCGGGGAAGGCGTATAGTTTTGTAGCAGACATTGCGTTTTCAGCTGACGGCATTTTCAGCGGATTACAAAAATTATCATTTTTGTCCGGAAAAAATATTTAATGTCAAAATTTAAGTGTCTTATGTTTTTGTATGTTAAAGAAGACCATAGAAAACGATTTGACTATTTATTTTAAGTGAACGGTATACATAATTAATTTTACAGTGGAATATATTTAACTAATTTATTAGCTCTAACGGATTAAATTTCCCAAAGTGGAATATTTTGTTTATGTATATCCCTTAATTTTCAATGAAGTGATCCAAAAAAAAATGTTGCATGAAAAAAACTGCAGTAAATCATAATGCAGTAAATAAAGCATTAAGGTGCATCGTTCCCCTACACCACACGGCGGGTCTTACAAAGCTCTAATAAAGCTCGAGCTATGAAAGTAGCTAGACATTTGCCAACTTGACTCTATCGTCAACATTTCACTATATTTTTCATTGAATCGCCAATATAATTTAAGAAATGGCGTTGCTTGAGAATATTACAATTTTAACATAAAATAAATACAACAGAAAGTAATATTAATGTATTACACTTTCAGATATAAATTATTTACACTATTTTAAGTGTTCATTACACAAAACTTTTAACAATGTGTTACTTTTGCTGAGCAGAGATCAGCTTAGTGAGGTATTTTCAAAAATCGACCCTCAAGAGTGTTACGAGGAGTTATAAATAAAAAAAAATCCTTTTTATCAGCTATTAGATATACAGACTTAAAATTTAACAAAGGTGTTTTTTTTTCTTTCTTTTTTTTTTTTTTTTTTTGTTCAGCTGAGATAAGCAAAAAGCTTTTTTTGTTTAATTTGCAATTCACGTAAAATTAACGCAGTGTTTCTCAAAGTGTGGGGCGCGCCCCCCTGGGGGGCGCGAGCTTATCGAAAATAAAAGATTACAAAAAAAAAATTAATTTGCTGCAATGAAGTAAGAAAATACTTTCTGACATAATAAAAAATACACATTTACACTAATAGAATTTATTAGTATTACTTCATCAAACATAAAAGCTTTCATTTCGATACATTCATTAGCTATTTGATCCTATAAATAAATAAAAAACATCACATTTTGTTTGATTTGCTGTAATTCCACGATGAGAGATTTTTTTACTGAGTTTTCTTTTTAAATCTAAAATGCTATTTCAAAGAAAAGACAAAACCCAGACCCAGAGAAACATTCTAGGAAGAAAAAAAATTCATCTGTTTGACCTTCGAACTTACTGGTACGGTTAATTCGCTCCTTTTTTATGTCTTTATTTTTCATTTAGTGAAGTTGTAAATAATGCGCCTATACGAAAGAGTTATATGACATTTCGAAAAGCCTAGAAAACACTTTGAAGGATTATTTGGCCAATATTTATTTTTATGAGTATTCTGAAACATATAAAGCATGATGTGAAAAACGTTTTATATAATTCATTTTTAGAATTTAACATTCATAGTTTTACATTGATTAAACATTTAATCTGGGAACGTTCGCGCGGGGTACAAGCTACAAAAATTTGAACAAAATATGACAGTTTTGCTTCCAGATATCGTTCCTGTAACGTTCGGGAAAAGTTTTTGTGATTTGTGTCCTTTATTAAGGTCGCTTACCTTAGAAACATTTTAATTCGGTTCTATTGGAATCTTTCTCAAATTATCAATGAAGAAAGGTAGAAAGTAGGTAAGTATACTTTCTCATCGTTAAATTATTCACTGGAATTGTGATTTTTATCGTGTACAATAAAAATAATTGTAAAAAAATCTTCGGGGTGACTCCGTCACCCCGCGCGACTATTACCATTAGTATCGAATGCGCGTCTGCTCCCGGGTTAAAACATTTTGAAGTCTTCTCGTTTTAAATATTAAAAATAACACAATTATTCTTTATCGGAATTTTACATTCTTTTTCATTATTTAACATTAATAATAAATGCTAATTTGTGAGGATTACAATTACACACACACACACAGTTCGTTTAAATCTATTTATAATATGAACATTCATTTAAAAAAATCCTTTTACATTTTTGAATTCATTGCCGTGCTCTTGGTTTTACTCTCCTTACAATTCCGCAAGTGCCGACTGGGTGGCGTTGTTGGTTTGTCGCTGGCCATCTGCACTTAATGTTGCGGTGTTCGACCCCAGCCCATGTCGTTGGATTTTCATGATGTAGAAAATCGACAGCGGTCATGAACGGCTATGTCGTATGATTATTCGGCATGTAAAAAATCCCTTGAAGTGCCCGTTTGGCTGGGCTGCCAAAATTCTTTTCAAATTTGCATCGTCAGAGCTCAGGTACCTCCTTCTGAGGAGGAAACTGGGCATCAAAATTACTTGCGGCAATTGGTGCCGCACTAAAAAGTGATACCAGCTCCTGGGGAATAAGTTGGGTCTGCAAAGGTAAAAAATACTAACATTTGCAATTACACGTTTTGCGCAAATGTCGGATAGTTTGCCCAGACTCACGCAGACGTCCGAGAGAATGCAAATTGTGACGGATATGATAAGGGAGCAAGCAACATAGACTAGACTATTTTTCTAATGACATTTAAACTTTTAGAAATGGATGATGAAAGAAATAAATCTTTAAATAAATATCATTTGCAGTCTGTTCCAATTTAAAAATTATAGATACGAAATATATCATGATAATTATCGCATTACTTAAAAAAGTAATTTGTTTAAAATATATATTACTTATAAAAGTATATATAATTTGCTTAAAATATATATTACTTAAAAGTAACAAATACAAAATTTAATACTTTCTTGTGAATTAGTACGGTTTATAATTACGATCGCATGGTAGCTTTAGCGACAAAGCGCATTATTATTGTATAAG
>BMAV01017143.1:456829-471152 GCA_019973955.1 Trichonephila inaurata madagascariensis | reverse complement strand
TATATATATATATATATATATATATATATATATATATATATAATTAATAGCCTATTTTTAATTAACTAATTCGCCTATTACTTTAATTAAAATTATACAAAGAGAAGCTTAAAAAAATGGAAAGAGCTAGATAAATAGAGAAATATAGGCTTTAAAGATCTCAATTTTCAAAATGAAATTATCTTTCGAATAAGTATGCAACATATAAGATTCCGTAATCCCCTAAACCAGTGGTGGCCAACCCGTGGCCAGCGTGCCATAGTGTGGCATACGAAGACTTTACTGAATAATTAAAATTTTGAAAAGATAGTAAATAACCATTGTGTTTACAATTTTATTGAAGTAAGGTTGTCTCAGACAAAAAAAACCCTCTGTGGCGGTTTGCTTCTCAGTAATCCCTAAAGGGAAAAATGTGTGAATCTTCCCTAACCGATGGGGAGATTCAGTTAGCCTATAACCAACTTTGGCCGATAACGGAACCCCGAAATCGGTGGGTGTGCCTACTCACCAAATAGTAGTTTTCAATTTATATTTAATTGTTTGTGTGTCGTGTGTGTCGTCATAATAAATGTTTTTAAAAACCCAAAGAGAGAGAGACAAGGACTGATATATCTTGAAAACGCGACAACCTCAAAATTTGGATCAAAATAAAATTGTGAATAAATGGTTTCTGTATGAACATAATAAAATAAATATCTCTCATAATAAATAATACCTCTATAGGTAGCTGATGTGCCCCTATAATAACTTAATTTTGTTAGCATCTGTAAGAACTTATCTTAATATAGATGATTTGGTAAAAAAGAAAAGTAGTAATTCAACCCACATTAAATAAATACTGAACGTTTAATAATTGTTTTGAATTAAATGATTCGAGTTACTCATTTTTATTTTATACCTTACCTATTTGATTGAACTTGTAAAAAGTTTATTAACAATAAAAAAACTTAAGTTTGAATACTTTCGAATTATTTATTAATTATTTTTAAATTTCAACGCATTAAAAATGTGCTATTTGCGTAAAAATCCCCCATAAGAAACATTTTTTCCCTTTTCCACATTTGTTTGTTGGAAAAGTTTGAAGTGGCAAGCATGATTATTTTTAGAGGGTATTTACTCAACAAAATGAACATGCTTGTAAAACTTGGAGTCTAATAGCTCAAAAACGGAATTTTTTTTACTATCAATAAGCCCCGTAACACCCCTACCCTATCCTTGAGAGTCGATTTCCATAAGACCCGTTCTTAAAGAATTTCAACTCAACAAGAGGAACATACATATCAAATTTCATTTTACTGTAGGTCTGTGATATCCCCGCCGATGAGGATACCCTCTCTCCACTTTCCACACGACCTATGTCTGAGGGAACGAAAAATGAACCACTAAACTCAGCCATAATTAAAATCAGTTTATTATGATCTTAATTTATATACAAAACAACAACAATACTAGTCTAGGAGGAAAATGACCAAGAGTGCTGAGACGCAAAACGTATTACTGATAAATAACGCAATTAACCACTAAATCTATCTTTATAAATTAATTCCTATCTTAATAGTATCCGTTCTATCCTTAAAGTTTAAAAGTACAAGCTTACCGCTATTTCCTGGGCAAACAGCTATGGTCCGTAAAACGTCAATTCAACCTTTAATCTGGCTTCTCTGGCTAAGACAATACTCCTTTGGTCGCGGACCCACTTTTGCTTATCTTCAGTAGCACTGTTAGACTGACTCACAAAATTAAGACTCTTCTCCTAGACTTTATCTCCCTTCACTTCCAGCATTACTTTTCCACTTAGCGCTCAGAGCTTCACTTAGCGATCCTCACGAATGCTAATATTCCAATATATATGACTCCTAATTTGCATAAACACGCTCTCTTCTTGGGTTGGTTGAAAAGAATTGCCATTCTGGCCCCAAAGAAATCCCAAGAGGATTAGTATAAGTGATTCCGATAAGTCTCTCTCTCACCGGTCTATTAAATCATAAACGGGAATTTTATTTATCTATACACCCCAGTAGCACACCACACCTACCTCCATAAGTGTAAAATCCATTCTTAACAGATCTCTCTTCAACAAAAGAAACATGCTTACCTAATTTCAAGTATGTCTAACAGTTCAAAAACAGAATTTTTTTTATATATAACACGCCTTTAACCAGCACAGCCATCTTTGGTTGTTGATTTTCACAAAATTCATTCCTAGCGGATCTCTACTCGTTGAAAAGAACATGCTTGTCAAATTTCAAGTCTGTAGGTCAAATAGTACAAAAACAAAAATGTTTATCTCTAACGCCCTTTAACCCCTCGCAATCCCCCTTGGTGGTCAATTTTCACAAAATCTTTTAGTAGCGGATCTGTAAGCCACGAAAAAAAAAAAAAATTCCTACCAAATTACAAGTTTATAGGTATAATAGTTTCGGAGATATCGTGATGAGCACGAGAGTGTGAGAGTCAATCTTCACCTTTATATATAGAGAGAGAGAGATTTATACATTTTGTTGTACGGATTCTGAAAGAGAACAATACACAACGTTTATCTCAAGTGATTGTTTCGGTTGATCTATTTGTAGGAAGGAAGGATTCGATCTGGGTTCCTTCCGTTCCGAACGCAAGTACTTTATCGATCACGCCAAAACGATCGTCTTCGCGTGATGTTTGGTACTAGTTTCTATAGATATCACACCGCCACATACCCCATGCAAGTGATTCGGTGAATAGGTGAACGAACGATACCATATATCGTGGCGAGCATGTGAGCAGTTGCGTCATTTTGTGAGTTGCGTCATTCGTGAGTGACGGCTTGAGAATTGCGTCATTTGTGTGAGACGGCTTGGTTGCTTTTGCGGTGGATAGATGGTGCCATGACTGTGGCGCAAGAAGGGTGTGGTTCTTTTGTACGGCCAGGGTCACCAATGTAGGAAGGAAGGATTCGATCTGGGTACCTTCCATTCCGAAAGCAAGTACTTTATCGATCACGCCAAAACGATCGTCTTCGCGTGATGTTTGGTACTAGTTTATATAGATATCACACCACCACATATTCAAAATCCCAATTGCTATCATCGTTCTTTATCATAATGCTTTTTTCCCAACGTAATATATCATACTTGACTTTAAAGCTTATTTGAAACGTTTTAATTTGTCGCTTACTGACCAGTGGTCTTGCTACAGTAACAAGTCCAGGATGTGAAGCATCTGATACTTGCTTGCACTAAATTCTCAGAGCGGTGGGTAGATTAGTGGTTAGAGCATCGGATTCCAGACCGAAAGGCCTGGGTTCGATGCCCGATACCACCAAATACCCTCCGAGTACACATGGAGTTCGTGCTTGTTAAATCAGTGGGTCCGAAAGTCTTGTGGGCTGAATCCCGAGTGCAGGGGACTGGAGAATATTTCCCTTCCCTTCAGTTCCATGCCTAAATTGTGGAGATAGGTGGTGTCGCCATCTATCGTCCCTTCGGGGAATTTCGCCTAGCCAGTCCCTACTGTCACCTGTATGGTGGCCAAGGCCAACGACAGGCGTACTTCTAGCCCCTTGCCACGGTGAATTTCGTGTGCCTCGATCTGACTACTTCAGGCAACTGGCATTAGAAACAACAACTAAATTCTCTTCCGAAAGACGTACACTCATGAATTGTCTACAAAAGAACAATATATATATAGAGAGAGAGTGGACTCCTCCTTTCTCTACCTTTGTTCAGAGCACCATTCGAAAGTCCACCATTCTCGTATCATACACCAATACGCTGTCCAACATATTCTTTTGATTTTCGCGAACAAAAAAACAGTAAGAAATTAATTATTGAATAAATAATTAGTATTAATTATAATAAAATTAATTATTAATAAAAATACCTAATTAAATTTAACGTAATATATACACACGATTATAATCAATCGAAACACGAATCAAGGGTTTTGGGGGGGGGACCTCCGGACTCGGGGAAATCCTCCCCCCCCGTTTGAGTGCACCACTGTTCTGATCCATGTGAAGACTTTGAAGTCTTGCAGGGTAAAATATAGGAGTTATTTTTCATCTCATTTAACCCTTTTATTAATAGGTTTTCTACAATTTACATTGTAATTATGTCTGGGTAAAAATTTTAAAGGCTTTTCTTACCTTCATTTTAAAGCGCTCAATTGTGCTGAAATTTTATACACGTGATTGTTTTGGATAGCAAGACGATAATTTAATTATAATTAATAAAATTTAAATGGTTAAAACTAATCGTCTAAAAAACTAAATTTTTACTCTTTTCCAATTTCTTACAACGTAAAACAATCGTATATTAAAACCAGCAAATTTAACTCTATCCCCCTCGTAAAATTAAATTATTGAATAAATTCAATTTGACTTAAAGTTCTCTTTCGCTCTTAAGATTTTAGTTACAAAAAATTATGTTACTCGAAGTATGAAATTTGAAAGAAAACACAAGGTTAAAAAGCTCGTTTTTAACGGAATTATTCATCATTTTACTTGTTTTCAATTCTTACTATTAGTTTACTCGCTTCCTATATATATGTATACCTTGCTCAAATTTTCAATCGTTAATAAAATACTTTCTATTCATCTATTCAAGATTAAATACATTTTTTAAAACTCGTAGTGGATAATACTTGATGTTAATACAGTTTATTCAATTTTTTATTCATTAATTAAATTGAAAAATGAATAAAAAGTAGCAAATAAAAATAAGTCCAACAGCATATATAGAAAGGAAAATCGTTAGTTGTGTCCCTCTAGAGCAGTGATCCGCAACCCCCGGTCCGCGTATCAAATGGTGCCGGGCCGCCTAAAGAACATTAAACTATTCCCATTTTATTTAAAGTGGTGCATTTCTCTCGGATTTGCGCAACTTCCACGGAAATCACTTTATATTTCACGTTAAATCACTTTTATTCATTTTTGGTGTAATTATATTTTATTCTGAAGGCGTATTTAAATGTAACTAAATTGAAATCGTTAAATCAAAACAATCTAAAATATGAACAATCAACGTGTCCTACCCTCAGGGGGCCGCGGTAAAATTATCAAACGTTGATCGGTCCGTAGCGATAAAAAGGTTGCGGAACACTGCTCTAGAGCAATGGATAGCGCGTTGGACTTCTAATCCAAAGGTCATGGCTCAAGGACGAAAAAATGGCGGAAGGCGACCATGACGCGTTTTTTTGCAGCTCTCGAAAATCAGTGCAAAATCATTGAAACAGCCCTTTTATCGAAGTGCAATATGAACCAACAGATGAGAGAGGAAGCCAGGCAGGTGCTGGATGAGTTGAAATCTTCTAATTATCGAAATTTCGTTATGATTAAAAGTGAAAAATTTGTTGAAGCTTGCAAGGAAAGCTTTCTTCTTTGCCAAAGAAAACGTATAGCAGTGTGGTGGCGCCATCTATTGCTGGTGAACTTAACGAACCGTCGCGAAAGACAACATGTTGTTCAGTCTTAATCGCGGCTGAAAACTGCGATTCTGATGACGTCGGAAAACTGTTTAAAGCTCAAATTAACCCTAGAAAAGAGATAATAGGGATTCGACATGTTAAAGAAATAAATGATAATAGAATTATAGATAATTGTGCTTCTGAAAAAGATAGGGACAAGTGAATGACCAGGATTGAAGCCAATCCTAAATTCCTGAAGCCAACTGTTCCTAAACGCAAAAACCCTACAATGTCGATTAGAAATGTGTCAAATGACGTAGACGATTCTGAGTTACTAGACGTTATTCGGGAACAGAATCCGGAAATCCTTGTTTCAAATGAGTGTTGGAATGAGTCTAGAGTTCGTTTTGTTTTGAAGAAATTTCAACATGTGAGAACTGTGGTGATTGAATTTCATCCTAAGATTCGGAAAAATGTTAATGCGGTGGGATCATTAAAAATAATGTGGAACATGTGCCGTATTGAAGACTTCTTAGTAATAAATAGGTGTTTTCAATGTCTCGGTTATAATCATAGAGCTAATGAGTGCACAAATACTCTTATCTTGTTATTTTTGTGCTGGAGAACATAAGAGTGATAACTGTTCAAACCGTGAAAATCAGGTATGTGTAAATTGTATCAGATATAATAAAAAAAAATGAAGCTAAAAAAGTGGATGTCAAGCATAAGCCTTTTTCGCCTAACTGCTCTTGTCATAGTTACATGAGAAATCAAGTTGCTGCTCGAACTGACTATGTGACTAGATTAATTAAAGACCATCTTAATTTTGTTCAAATTAAATAAATAAAAAAAGGATACTCAGCAACTTATTTTGAATCTTGAAAATGATAATGTTGATGTTGCTCTTATTCAAGAGCCACACTGTTTTAAAGGAAAGCTTCCTGGATTTCCAAACACTTACAAAAATATTTATGATATAACATCAGAAGTTATAAAGGCGGCTATTATTCTTAGAAACATGGCTATTACAGTTTTTTTACGATCCTAGGAATCTTGATTACAATTCTGCAATGATTGACATCTCCTTTGGAGGTTACGATTTTACTGTTTTCTCATATTATATTTCGAACCTTCTGTTAATATTGATTTGGATCTAAGAAAAATTGAGCAGTTATTTTCAAATAGAGTTTCAAAGATACTTATATATGGTGTATGGATGCAAATAGTAAGTCTGAAGTTTGATTTAGTCCTGTGACTGACTCTAGAGGCATTGAGCTGTTCGAATTCTTCAGTACGTGGCAATTGTTTACAATAAATGAGGATTATGGGCCTACGTTTTGCGCAGATTAGAGTACAAGTTATATTGATATCACAGCTGTTGGGCACAATGTGCTTGGATTAATTGAAAGGTGGTTAATACCAGATTATGATTCCCTCTCTGATCATAGAATGATTTCTTTTGAGATGAAAATTCCCAAATCAGACAGGGCTTGCGATTATTCTGTAAAAACAAATCTCTTCAATTCTAAATGAGCTTATTGGAATATGTTTTATTCTCAATGCTCCAAAGCCGAGAATGCCATATTAGATTCTTTAAATAACTGTATGCAGCCTGATAGTCTCAAATTATGTGTTCAAGATGTGCAAGAATTAATTACATCTGCTGCAAAAAAATCAATCCCTTTGAAAAAGAGTGGTTATCATAAAGTACCCTGGTGGTCTGTTGAATTATTTTGCATGCGTAAACAATTGAATGCAGCAAGAAGGCGATATCAAAGAACGAAAAATTCCGTTCTGAAGGAGGTCTATAGAGAAATTTACTTTCAAATTAGGATAAAATATAAGTTCAAACTTTATGAAAGCAAAATGAACTCTTGGAAATCTTTTCTCGCTGATATTACTGTACAGAATGTTTGGAAGAAAATTTATACTTATGGAATGAAAACCAATTTTACCAAAAGGCTTGAAATTTCAGGGATCGAAGTTTCCTCTAGCAATTTTACTTCTTCGTTTGAAGATACTATAGATGACGTCTTGAGGAAATCTTTCCCTTGTGATCCGAATAGTCATGATAATTCTCAACATAGGGTTTTGCGTTCCGAAGCTGAATTCGTATATGAAAGCGACGATGTCCCTTTTTCAAGAACAGAAATTGACTGTGTTATAGATAATTTAAGTTTAAATAAATCACCTGGCTCCGATAGAATTAATAATGAACTGATTAAGAAGTTTCACAATTGTTCTCCTTCTGTCCTCTTGACTCTCTTTAACACCTGTTTGAATTTGGGTGTTTTCCCAAAAATTTGGAAGAGAGCAAAAATTGTACTTCATCCTAAAAGTTCTGAATTGTCAAGAACGCACATAGAAAATATTCGTTGCATAAGCTTACTCCCTTGTTTGGGAAAGCGCTTGGAAAAACTCTGCATTACTAGACTTAACCACTATATTTAAGAAAGTTTACGCAAAAGTCAGCAGAGGATGCCTTGGTTCGCCTTTGTGATATCGTCAAAGAGGGAAAACGCAAAAACCATGTGACCTTTTTAATCTCCTTGGACATTAGAGGAGCTTTCGATAATGCTTGGTGGCCTGGCACCTTGCACCTTCTCAAAAGTTTCAAAGTTCTTAAAAATATCTTTTGCCTTATTAGGAGCTTCTTACAACGTCGTTCAGCTGATCTTACATTGGGTAACGTCACAAAGAATCGTGTTTTGGAAAAAGGCTGCCCACAAGGGTCAGTGATGGGACCTTTTCTGTGGAATTTAATTATGAACGATCTTCTTTGCAATATCTCAAAGTTACAGAATTGTCATAAAATAGCTTTTGCAGATGATGTACTTCTTATTGTTCAATGTTAACACTTTCAGGATGTCTGAACTTTGTCATAAAACATTCTTAATAATATCTTTGATTGGTCAGAGCTATATAAGTTGGAATTCAATCCACTTAAAACAAAAGTAATGAAGATTTATAAAAAAATCGACAGTAGATCAAATAATCAGTTTAAAGCCTGGAGGTGTAATAATTGTAGAAGTGCACAAGATTAAGTATTTGGGCATAATTGTTGATAACAAAATACAATGGAAGAAGCATATCTCTTATGTTTCTAGCAAAAGTGAAAAAATTCTTCTTGGACTGTTACGAATTTCAAACAATACTTTGGGAGTGAAAACTGATGTTCTTCAGTTGATTTATAAGCAGGGAATAGTACCTCTCATGTCTTATGCATCGAGAGCTTGGGGACATTCTTTAAGTAAGAAAATTAATAGTAGACTAATTAGAAGAGTAGGTTTTTACTTCGTGTTATTAAAGGATACAAAACTATTAGTTATGAAGCAGTGTTTGCTATTTCTGGTATACCGCCTATCGACTTAGTTATTCTGAACAATCTTGATGTTCGGGAAAACTATTTGAGTACCAGCCTTAGCACGCTGGATGGGACGATTCCAGTTTCATTATTGCCACACCCTTCATGTAGGAAACCCATCACTCTTGTGACTTATACAAATGAAGTCTTTCAAGAATATAAAACTGTTTGTTTCACACAGATGGGAGTAAATTGAATAGAAGGGTTGGTCTTGCCTGCGTTATTTAAGAGGAAGGTGTTGAATATGTTACTTTCCAGCATCGATTAAGAGATGAATGCTCTGTTTTTCAAGCCGCGAACTACTCTGCATTAATCTTGCCGTAAAATTGATTCATGACTCTCTCCGCCAGGGTGGAACGCTCAACTTTCTTATCTGCACTGACTCACTCTCTTCACTCCATTGTTTACTCAACGTAAACTCTACAGAAAAACTTGTTGTAGAGGTTCAGAGTCTATTCTGTACTACCTAGACTGTGACATCCACTTTTCTTATGTTCGGGGCCATAGCGGAAATCTCGGCAATGATAGAGTGGATCAGTTGACTAAAGAGGCAACTTGCCAAGATATGAATCTTTTGATGTCTGTGCCATTGTCCCACTGGAAGCATGTAGCTTGGGAAAGAGCTGTTTCTTCCTGGAACACCGAATTCTTGGCCTCGCCTAAAGCTTTGTGGACTAAAAGATTTTTTCCGACCATTTATCAACGGCTTAAATGTAAGAATTTTATTACTGATTTCAAGTTATCCCAGATTCTAACAGGACATGGAAATTTTAATGGCTATTTATCTAGATTTAATTTAATTGGTAGTGATATTTGTTCTTGTGGTCAGGATGCTGAAACTGTGGAACATGTATTGTTGTATTGTAAACTTTATTTCTGTAAAAGAGAAAATTTTAGAAAGAAGTTGAAACGATTAGGTATTTCCTGGCCACCTGTTTTGTCTTTGTTGGTCAAATGTACTGAGAGCCTACCGTAAAATCCGGCGTATAACGCGCACTTTGAACACAAAAAATAAGATTGAAACTTAAGGGTGCGCGTTATACGCCGGGTATAAAAACGATAGCTTTAAAAATAACAAAAAGCATGGTCCTAAAAAAAATTTACTTCTAGATGTATCAAAACACTCTTTATTTAAAAGAAACGACTTGCTTTATGAAGAACAGTTGTAGTTCTAGAAGTGTACTATTTTTTTAAAAGTCTGGGATAATATCTCAAATAAATTACTTCAAAATATTAAAAAAAAAAAATGTATATTAATATTTCAGATTTCATCGTTAAAAAGGGGGTGCGCATTATACGGCGAATATACCTAAAAATTAAAAAAATTAGCTTGAAAGTATAGGTGCGAGTTATACGCCGGATTTTACGGTAAATGTCTTACGAAAATTTGTTTAATGTATAGATTTTTAAAGTTTTTTTTTCGGTACCTCCCTTATTTATATTTGTGTATTTCCATTCTTCCTTTTTTTTATGTTTTGTCTTAAATGTTTTTTTTTTCTCCTCCAAATTTGTTTTTTATGATATAATTGTGTTACCGCTTACGTCTGTAAGCCTCATGTTATGCAATGTGGAGCATGAGGAGTTTTGCAAATAAATTAAATAAAAAAAAAGGTCATAGCTTCGTATCCCACCAGGGATAGCCTAATTTCTGAGAATGTGGTTCCTTTTTCACTATACTATGTTATTAGAATAATTAAATTAAATGAAACAAACAGACAAAATAGTCCAACACCCTATATTGAAAGGAAAGTAGAAAATTGCAAGGATAATCGCTTTTTACTTTTTCATCTAAAATTGTGATTCTGTCCTATGTATAAACATATTTATTTTAATTGTAACTATTTAAAAAAAAGTAACTAAAATAAAAAAATTTCTTTGTTGACCTAAGTAGGAATTGACTTAAATTTTTTTGTTATATTTTACTTGTGTGTTCTCAACGGAATTCAATCTCGAGTTCGAAATATCTCAGGCAGTTAGCTGTTACTTCACCTATCAGTTTACCAAAAAGTTTCCCCATCTCCTTCAAGAAATTGGCGAGATTTTCTAATTACACCCTTAAGAAAGTAACGTGTCTTCAAAGACCGCCCAGAAGCGTATCTAATAAATCAGAATTAATGTACTCTTGACCATAATTATGGTAAATGACAAACATGTTCGGATATCTTGATAAGCACAAGCCGCTTAAATTGGATGAAAAATTGTCTCGTCAAGGTTTTTACTGAATGCCAAAAATTTCTCATTTCTTTTTCAGATCTTATCAATTTTCTTGTTATACCGTGAAAATAATTGCACGGAAAAAGTCCAAAATGTAATTGGAGAGTAGTTGTTATGCAGAAGCTAAGCGCTTTTCTTCTTAATAAAATCGTATTCGAATGAAACGTGTTAGAGGAGTTTCGATTTTTTAAAAGCTTCCGAAGAAATTTCTACAAAGGTCACGTGTTAATAAAGTTTTTCGAAGAATAGTTAACACCATTTTAAATCACCAAATCAAATAATTTTAAACCGGCATTCTTCATTTGAGTTACATACAGACTATGTCTATAATAAACAATTGTACAACGATAAAAAACTGAAAAATGAGAATTGCTTGAAATCAAATTTTTATGCGACGTATAATTTTAAATTTCTTTAGAAGATTATTAAGTATTTTTTTAGTACATTTATAGATACAAAAAAGTGGCGTATGTTAAATTTTTCTTTAGCGTTGAGAGACAGTTCTAGATCCTATGAACCTCCCCTGTGTATGTCACTGATACAGGACAGAGAAAAACAATTTTCATTGGATTTTTACCTTAGGAGAAAAAAAAAACTAAATACGTACATACTAGTAATATGTAAGAATTAGATAGAATCCTAAATATTTCAATAAAGGCTATGGTAGCCATGGTCACGGATTCGTGGCCGGAAGGTCGTGAGTTCGAGCCCTAGCACCATTGAAAATCCGTGGCCGCTGTAGCCTAGTGATCAAGGTATCGGATCGTGGCTGGCATGTCACGAGTTCGAGCCCAGTACCACTAAAGACCCGCCGTGTAGGGGAGCGATACACGTTATATCTGTCAAGAGCTCAAACGTTATGGTGTGTTAATTAGAAGAGAGGGCTGCCAGCTCAGGTGTCATCCTCGTCACTTGACAATGATTCAAAATTACGAGGTCCGTCGCCAAAAGCCCTCGTGTAGCTGAACAGGGCGACTTTAATATTCACTCACTCACTCGCCATTGAAAATCCGCCGTATAGAGTGACTGATGCACATTAAATCTGTCCAGGCTTAGTACCCTCGTTGACGCGGAAATTCGGGAAGGGGTTGCCAGCTCAGGTATCGTCCTTATCATTTGACTGTGGTTCAAATTTACGAGGTTAATAAAAATCAAAACAGAGTAGTATGCATGAAATAATGTATGCACAATGATTTAAATAATTGAGTATATTTTTTTTATTTCTAATGGGCTGCGGGTCCATGTTTTACCATTGCAGACCTAGTACATTCCCCGGAAGCTGGTATCTCTTTTTAGTGCGGCACCATATAGGCGGATACCAATTGCCGCAGGTAATTGTGACGCCCAATTTCCTCCCCAGAGGGAGACACCTGAGTTCTGACGATGCGAACCAGTACTAGGATTAAATTTTGTCGACAGCACCCAAGCCAAACAGACACTCTAGGGATCTTTTACATGCCGTATAATCATACGACATGGCCACTGTCAATTTTCTGTATCATGAAAGTTCACCGACTTGGGCCGGGGTCGAACCCGCAACCTTGGGTGCAGAAGGCCAGCGACAAACCAATCTCGCCACCCAGCCGGCTATTGAGTTGAAAATAACATTTCAAAAAATATTCAGAAATAAATCAATTTTGTACGCAATTTGCTTTAATTTATTCCGAACCATTTTGAATGGGCAACGGATTCGATCAGTGACGGATTTAGTCTTAGATCCGTGAGGCCCGGGTCTAGAGTGGCAAATTTTTAAAAGCGTAAAATTTTCGAGGTGGGGAAAATTTGAAATCGATTTTGTCTTTTATCAACTGTAAGACCGAATTTTAATGCTTCTTTTCTTTCTTTAACAACCTCAAAATGTCAATATTAAAAGGGTAGAATTATTTTTTAAAATTAATAATTGTGTTAGTAGTAAAATTTAAAATATCGACCAATAGGTGCTTAAAAATTTTTCGTTAAGTATAGCATTTATCTGTTGACGTTAGATTTTTTATTAACAAATCTAAATGTAGCGTTGGTTTGCTTATCATTATAACACAAAATATTAATTTACCGTATTTAATTATACCTTTGTCCTGTTACTCAAAAACTTTTCTATTATTTTTTTTAATCTCACAAATTTTTTTTTATAGTTTTACGTATTGTGAAGCGTAATTCATGCCTAAACTCACACACACACACAACACCTAAATTTAATTTGAATCCATTATTACTATTCGTATTATTATTATATACAGGGTGTTCAGGCTTAAAGTATCCATAAGTAATGACTTATGATTACGGAACTACCCATCAAAATGTAATAAATTGTTCATTCATAGATTGGAAAACTTTCCGCGCATTATTCGGCAATCGAAGACGACAAACTTTTTACTCTGACATGACTTCATTAGTAAAGATATGGACGCCCCAGCAAAAGGTGCAGCGTGTACTTTGGTTAACGGATATGTATAATAGTTTAGGAACCTCAACGAAAAATCACCTTATTCTTGGCTAAATAATAAGTATTTTTAGTATCCCATTTTCAAAATGATACTCGTATATTAAGATGCCATCATTTTGTTCTGTTATTGATAAAATAAATTTTGTAAAGAATGATTATATCTGACACAAATATGACGGCGAGATCCTTTTGTATAGTAAAATTGTCTAGACATGTATTTTTATTAAATGATAATTTGAAAAGAAGAATTTTAGTTATGGGTTCTTTCTCTTGTATGACCATCAGTGATAGTTTATTTTTTCCCTCGTGAAAATTTTTGGCATTCCAAATTTCTGTAATGTCCCATCAATTCTTAAGACTTAAAAATGAACGAAATAAATTCTTTGTGATCTTTAGTAAATGAACACAATACTCACTAGGATTAAGTTTATTTTGTAAAAATATTTTCGATAAAATGTTATACACTCTCATAAATACATGTATAGCTTTTGATTAAATTTATAGTAATTTAGTATATGTGATTAATGATTGTGTTGTGTGTGTGTGGTGCGTGTGTATGTACATATGTGTCTGTGTAAGTATATACGTATCTATCTGTTTTTCTCTCTATATCAGTAATTACCTAAGTGGTCTGCATCGACCCCCAAGGGTCTATGCTGACCTGCAAGGAGTCCATGTCAGCGAAAAATAATCTGAGGGTCCATGAGGTGTAAATGGGGGCAGGTTTTAAACCGGCTCTAGCAGTTTTGCCACCCTGGACAAAAATGAAAAAAGCCGCCCCTTTCTCTAAAGCAAAAAATTATAATTAAAAAAAATAAATTGTTCACATAGATACACACCTATGAAATTTGAATAATTCTTGCGAACAAAAAGACAACATAATATATATATATATATATATATATATATATGCCAAAAAA
>BMAV01017143.1:429348-443685 GCA_019973955.1 Trichonephila inaurata madagascariensis | reverse complement strand
GGCCCTGGACCCCTCCCCAGTTAGCCCATGCCTTAAGACGACCCTGGTTACACCAAATAGAATGATTTATTGTTTTCTACAGTGAATATGTCCAACTATATTTATTTCTACACATCATGAAGGTTCATTAATTACAGCCTGATAATATAAGACCACGGTTAGGTGACGAGGTCCTTACATTTAGAATACAAAATATACCTTGGTGTCAGTTAAGCTTTGGGCCTCCTAGAGTTCCTGGGCCCCCCACGCAATATGGGGGTGTACGTTATGCCACTGACCATCGATCGGGTGGCATTACAAAAACAACAGTTGCAGTTAAAAACTATGAAGCCCCTCGCTATTAGTCTTTCGTAGTCTTACAACCAAAAAAATGAATTCCTACAAAATTCAATAGATTTGCACAAACATTGATTTGACTTTCTCTAAAGTACATGTGTACAACCTCATAACTTGTTGAATTTTACAAACAGTCATATTTAAAATTGTGAATGCGCTGGGGTTAAATAAATAGCTTTAACAAATGGCAATTTTCTTTTCAGTAATTGACAACAAATGCTTCTTTTAAATTTTCTTTTATGTTATACATCTATTATATTAAATAGCGCCAATGTGGCGACAGTGACCATTAGGAGTTAGCATACAAATGATGCCAATGCCGTGTTAACAGTCATCAAATGGTTAATAATCTCTTTTTGCTGTCTTAAAACTTTCTTTTTCTTTGCCAGTGACAAGACAAAGGGTTCGAGTTACTGATGCGTACATTATGAACGGTTTATTTATGTTGTTAGAAGAATCGTCACATGAATTATTGGTGTTTTAAGAGCTCAGGATAAAGACTCGAGATTAGATCGGCGGTTACATTGCATGGTTTCATTAATATAGTTTTAATTAAATGCTATATCTTCTTAAAAGGAATATTTATTTAAAGACCTGTCACTGTTTTTTATCTTCTTTTGAAGAAGTTAAGCCTCTGATTTCGGATTACATTGCTACTTATACAGTAGCAATGTAATCTGTATGATATTGTGCAGCACTCCTCATTTTATGAGCAATTGATAAGAAGACAGAGGATTTTGGATATTTTCCGCCACAGGGGACTAATGAAGATGACTCTTGCTTTTAAAAACTTAACAGCTTTAATTTTGCTTATAAAAGATTTAGACAAATGCCAGCAGCTTCGTACAGCGAAATCCTCTCCTAGCGGGGAACAGTAGAGGAACTAAACATTCCACACAGATTATGTTACACAAACAAGTCGAAGCAAACAACTTGTTGCCATCGCGCAAAAGATAAATACTGTAGAAGGCGTTGGTAAAAGATATGACAGTAAAACTAAATATTTTACACAAAATACATAGATACCGTAAAATCCGGTGTATAACGCGCACCCATACTTTCAAGCTCCTCTTTTCTATTTTAAGGTATATTTGCTGTATAACACGCACCCTCTTTTTTACGAAGAAACTTGAAATGTACGCGAGCAATGCTATTATGTTTTAAAGCCATTCATTCAATGTATTATCTAACAATTTTGAAAAAGTAATGTACTTCTGCAACTACGACCCTTTCGTTCATTGGCTGTATCATTTCTTTTAACGAAACAGTCTTCCGATTTATGTAGGCCTAATTTTTCTTCATGCTTATTTCTGAAGCCATCGTTTTTATACTCGGCGTATAACGCGCACCCGTAAATTTCAACCTTTCTTTTTGTGTTAAAAGTGCGCGTTATACGCCGGATTTTACGGTAATAGAAATTGTAAATAATAATAATTGAATAGAAATTAAATATATAGTATAAATGAACATACTAAGCATATTGATAATAAAAATACAGTTTGGATAATAACGAAAATACAATATGTGAATAATAGAAAGATACTATTCCATCCAAACAGTTAATGATAGTATTATTTCGTACATTTCATGTTCTACAGCGCTATTCAAAAAACTTGCGACATAGCCATCCTATGATGACTATGTCTTTCCGGATCCGCGTAAGCTAGAGGTGTGGGATTATCAAAATGATGAGACATCTTGGTTCTTAATACAACTTTTATTAAGAATAACTTATATTACTTAATTCTAATTGACAACTTTCTTAAAGTGAGAGTTAACACCCAATTAAACCTTATATTCAAGTCAGATCACGCAACTAGATCATTTATCCTAATTATAATAAATTAACAGATTCGTCTAACTTCCTATACAAAATATTACCTTTTTTGTAGAGTCTCCTTCCTTCACCTATTGAGAGAATACCTATAACTTAATTTTAACTACGAAGATTCAGGCTTCTTTATAATGAACGTAATCTTCTTTCAGAGATATAAGACATCTAACTCGTGATCAGAATGATTCCACACTAAGTTATCTCTAAACTTGCCGCTCTTATCATCAAAGCTTCTATCCTTTTAAAGTATATCTCATTTACATATTTGATCTGTTTATCTTCTTGGTATTGGGTTGGAAAGGTTTTGCCATTAATCGTGGCCGTCAAAGAACATAGGAGTTATGTTAGCAGAAGGACGCGAGAGACGTCACAAACTGCTATACAGTGTCGTCGAAAGTTTCAGCACTATGGTTCACAACATGCAATGCATTGACAATACATTTATGTGGCCCCGAACTCGTGGCCGGGGTGTCACGGGTTTGAGTCCTGGTGCCACTGAAGACCCTCCGTATAGAGGAAGCCAATGCCCAATAAATTTGTCACGGTTCAATGTCCTCCCACTGGTGAGGTAGTTAACAGAGGGTGGGGCCAGCTCTGGTGTTAAAATCGTAACTTGACTGAGGTTCAAAATTACGGAAGCCGTCGTAAATAACCCTCGTGTTGCACGAGTTAGAAGTTAATAAAAACTCACACGGTTCTCACTTACTCGTAAAAGAGTGCAAAATAAATGAATAGTTTGCGACGGAATTATATATATATATATATATATATATGAGTATATTTCCTAAATAAAATCTCTCTCTACTTCTTTTTCAATTCCTACTATTAGCTCTCACTTTCTCTTTCTATATATTTATTTTGTTGAAATTTCCAATCGTTAATAAAATACTTTCTATTCATCCAATCAAGTTCGAATAAATTTTATCATACTTGTAGTGGATGATATACTTGCTGTTAATACAGTTTTTTCAAATATTAATTAATTTAATTTAATTAATTACTGGTTTCCGACGCCAACTTAGATTCGTCTCTATTGTTGTAACAATGAAATCGTTGTTGTTGTCGGGTCCTTCCCGAAGGGAAGGAACGAATGTTGCCAGAGCCTTGGAGACAGGTTGGACTTCTTTACGATAGATGGCACTACCACCAATCTCCCCTTCCACAATTTAGGCATGGAACTGGAGGGGAGGGAAATATTCTCCAGCCCCTTGCACCCGTGACCACCCACAAGACTTCCGGACCCACTGATTTTTCGAGCACGTACTCCGTTTGCACTCGGAGGGTATTCGGGGGAATCGGGCATCGAACCCAGGCCTTCTGGTCTGGAGTCCGATACTCTAACCACTAGGCTACCCACGGCCTAATGTAACTGTTAAAACAAAGATAAAAATTGGCGTCGAAAAGCTGTTCCGGGTACGCATTATTACAACAATGCGACAAATCATGCTCTTTTTTCAATTCCTCTCTACTATTAATTCACTCTCTCCCTATTATATATATATCTTATTCAAATTTTAAATAGTAAAAAAATACTTTCTATTCGTCCATTAAAAGTAGAAATTGATTTAATTTTATATATATATTACTTGTGTTTGAATTATGTTCCCTCGAAATTTTTCCTCAATTTAATGAACTTTGATGTGGAAGTAATGCTATCAGCCGACCTAATGTCTTTTCATTACATTACTCTCGTATCTATATTAATATTTTGTAAAAAGTTCTGTTTTCATTTAACCCTTTTCCTTTTATATTTCCTTATCTTACTTTATAATTTCCTTAGACATAGTCTCTTCGTGAGAGGTGTTTCTATACCGCTGTCATACTTTAACACATAAATAACATGCGCACTTGTTAAGCTTAAGCTTAACTTGTTGTTTGTTTCTTATGTTATCTGATCTCTACTGCGTCAAATTCAGGCCAACGAAATTCATCATGACAAAGGGGTAGATGTACGCTTGTCGTTGGCCGCAGCCTTGAGCACCATACTGGTGATGGTACGACTTCTTTTAGCTTGGTTCCACCCCAATTTAGACGGAGAACACCCTGGGATGGTCATGGACCTCCCACCTCTCCTCCCCTTCCAACAACCTAACAAGAGGACTTGTGACTAGACGAATGTTTAGAGTACCCCATGCTGCAAAGGCACTATACATTTACAAACATCCATGCCTTCTCCGGGATTCGGACCCGAGCTCTTCGGCACAGCAGTCAGCGTCGTTAACCTCTATACCGGATTGGTGACATTAAGCTTAAGTTCAGAACATCATAGGATAAGTAAAGTGGTCACCTTCTGATCCTAAGAGCATAGTACTCATCCCTGAACATAGCTGATGCACATTATTCTGCTGTGATAATGAATTATCACAGGCTTGATTGTCGAAGGATTGATGCCCGGTTGTACGTCAAGAGTGGACAGTCTATTAAGCAAATGTTTAGTTATCTAGGTTAAGTGATATGTTCCATTGGTTGTATTGGTCTGGCTGACGTCTTTCACGTTAGGCTGACCACCTGATCGGAACAGCTGCATATACACCTCAGCACCCAAGGTTACGAAAAATGAGTTGGATACAGTAGGCGTTGGTCCTCATGGGCTGTTGCGCCATTGATTTTAGTTTATATAGGTGACCCACGAAATTCAACGTCAGGTGGTCACGGGGTGAAAAGGGTCATATAAATGTTGGGTAAAATAAAAAATTCTTATCACTTGATTAAGAGATTACTAGCATGTTTTTGAAGAATCAGAAAATTGACACTCTCCATCACATAATTAGGTACTATGACCACACACATTTTGCAATTTTGCAGCGATATTCTCACTAACGTAAAATCCTAGGAGAGCCCACACCCTTGGCGACAAACAGAAAAAAGCGCCAAGCCAGAACAAGATGGCGCCAAGCGAACCCGACAATGGCGGCAAGTAAATATAGCGGAATAAGGTGGATGCGTGATGAAAATATAAGTAAACAATACAGAAATTAAACATTTAAGATGAAAAATATAAAAACAGCACTAACTTTCTTACTGCTGATCTTTTCCGAGTGGAGGGTACAGCGTAACAACAAATTTTAAAAAAGCCTTGAAGGTCTCATCGCTAAGCGAATGATCGTGTGAGCGCCGCCATATTTATTCTGCGAGGTAATGGTCGAACATACCTTCGACGTGGCTGGTACGATTTCGAACAGCATGCGTATTCACACCTTTTTTTTGACATCTCTATTCAAATCCATCCAAAACAACACTCTTTCGTTCGTATAATCCCATTACATTTAGGACATTCATAACTTGAAGCAATCAATCCTTCTTTCATACACCATTCAGTCAATTCTTTACCTTTCGTATTCAACTGAGTAAAAAATTCCAAGGTATATTCACTCAGGCATACTTCCAGCCCGGTACCCAACAACAAAATGAAATGTCCGAGGACAAAATACGAAAATTCCAGGAATAGTTAGGTTTACCATATGTAGTGTATCAAAGTAGGGTTACCAAGATGGCGCAATTATCGCCTACCAAAATAATTCGCGCCAAGGTGTGGGCTCTCCTAGGACCGAACCCGTAATTGTACTATTAATCACAATCCCAAGTGGAGCAAAAAGCTTTATGTTTTAGTTAAAATTAACGTAGTTTGATATCACCTGACTCTCCATTAAAAGAAAATTCCACAAATTATTTCAATAGACGACCCATTTAATTAAGATTCCAAAATAGTACAACACTTGCTTCTTTTCTATCCATAACGTTTACTGTCAATTGTTTTTTTTTTAAACAAAATTAGTTCATTTCAAAAAATTCACTCTTAAATGTGTAATTCTTAAACCAAACACACTAAATTTAAAAATAAAACAGAAAACATTTTTGCAATACTGGAATGAATTAAATGAAGTGTGTGTGTGTTTGCCTTCTACACGAATGTAGGCTCGCATCTTTTTAAAAGTGATCGTTCGATGAATCGCGAGTTATTGGCTAAACTCAGCACATTTAAAACGGGTCAGCTCCTCTTTTGGTGTTTCCGAACCTTTTTATTAGCGCGAACCCGTGAATGCTTGATAATTTTACCACGGACCGTTGAGGGTGGGACATTGATTATTTATATTTTAGATTGTTTTGATTTTATAACTTTAATTTCATTTTGTACTTCACACAAAATAAAATACAGTTACACCAAAAACGAATATAAAGTGATTTAAAATAGAATATAAAGTAATTTCTATGGAAAGTCACTCAAACACGAGAGAAAAAAGTGCACCGCAGTAAATAAAATGGAAATAATTTCATGTTTCTTGGCCGGCCGGGTACCATATGACTCATGCACTGGTACCGGGCCGCGGCCCTAATGGTTGGGAATCACTGCTCTCTTCGGTGAATCTTTAGTGGCATGAGAGCTTGTTATGAGTGGGCCCCGTATCAAAACTCCTTCGGGGCCCTTTTCTAGAAAAGAAAGCCCTGTTAGTGGTACTGTAGTTACACATGTGTTGGAGCCCCTGTAGCTTGGAGGCGCTCCGTATCATTGATACGGCTGGGGCGTGTGTGAGTATTAACGTCACATTATTCAGCTTCTCAAGGGCTTTTGGCGACGGACCTCGTAATTTTGAACCATGGTCAAGATGAGCACAGAACACCAATGGGAGAACTTTAAGCCTCGACATATTTAACGTGCATCGGCCTCCTTTGTACAGACTCGAGCTCATATGACACATCGGCCACGAATCCGATACCTTGACCACTAGGCTGGTAACCACCACATCTTTAGTGACTCCAGGTCTCGAGCTCACGACTCAACAGAAACAACTTCGGCCACACACGCCCATGACCACACTGCTGCCACGGCCATTTTTTCTTTTATAAGCCATCTTATCAGTATTTAAGCCAAATTTTAGATTCTACTGTAGTTTTTAGAATGTTACTTGGATCCACAATTTATACATTGCTTAATACTGATGGGTCTAAAGCTCTGTATAAAGTTTTATCAGTCTCGGTATGCTTAAACTTCTATCAAGAAGTTTTGACGATGTATTTTCGGTTTACTTGTTGCAACCCAGTTCGTGCCTTTTCGCTTTAAAAGGGAAGTTAATTTCAGAGTTATTTTCTTCTAGGATGTAATTTTTATCTATTAATATTTAAGTTTACTATTTTACAACTATTTAAAGAAAAGGAAGAGAGATCAAAACTAAATCTAAGGCGGATGATTCTTTTTTGTTTCCTAATTTCAAATTTCAATTTTCAGTTATTTCCTCCTATTCCTTTTAATAGTTTACGAAATCTTTTTTTATTTATTATTTTTGACTAGACATGCCTTTTTGTGTTTTCGCGTTTTAGATTTCTATTGGAAGGTTTTCCATTGTGATTAGGTTGGTGGCTTTATTTCTTTTTAGATTCGAATCTATGTTCATTGTGAGGTATGACAATCATAATGCGTTAATGCTTTCTCATTGTACTCTTCTGTTTTATAAATTAGCCAATACATCATTTTGAATTATGTATAGGCCTATTTGAAGATTTTTTTTTTTCTCATATCCTCTTGTGATATTTTTGCTTTGCTCTAAGATCATTTATTACTGGGTGATATTTAGTAATTTTTCTTTCCTCCTTGTCTTGTGTTTTTATTTTTCTATTAGCTTATTCAGTTTGAATTAATTCAAGGGAATACCTGTTAGACATACACGTGATAAATTTCACATTTGGTTGTTCGAATCTTGAGGTACCCATTATTTTCGAGGACGCAACAAAACCTTTTCCTCCTTTCTCTCTCTCTCTCTCTCTCTCTACTGTAGTTGAATTATCATAGTTGGTGAACCATCTACCATAATTTGTTGGTCACTACTTTAAATTTTTTTATTAGTGCCTGATATAAAAATTTGAGATCTTCTGTCGTGACTCAAACGAATTAGATCAGTGATTCTTAAACTGTGATCCGTTGACCCCTGGGTTCCGCAATGTTACTCTAGGGGGTCCACGGAGTCTCATGTAACATTGAGATTTCCTTCTTTTACACAGATTCGTGGAAAAATTGAAAGATGTGGCATACTAGAATAGTATACTAAAGTGAGTGAGTGAGTGAGTGAATATTAACGTCGCACTGTTCAGCTACACGAGGGCTTTTGGCGACGGACCACGTAATTTTGAACCATGGTCAAGTGACGTGGACGACACCTGAGCTGGCACCCCCCTCTCCTAACTACCACACCACACCAACGGGAGGACGTTTCAGCTCTCGACAGATTTAACGTGCATCGCTGCCCTACACGGCGGGTCTTTAGTGGTACTGGGCTCGAACTCATGACATGCCTGCCATGGTCCGATACCTTAACCACTGGGCTACCGCAGCCCTATAGTATACTAAAGAGTCGCAATGAAAAAACTCTACTAGAACGTATTTTGATCAAGGATATTGTTGGGGAGGGATGTTCAAAATCTTGGGGGTCTGCGATGTCACCCTGATACATAAGGGGTAGTCGCGGAGATCGAAAGTAAAAAAAAAAATTAGATGGTTGTGGGTGCCAGCGCCAAAGGCGCCTCTTCCCAGTAGATCGAAAATTTAAGAACCGCTGCAGCAGATGATTTTAAATATCGTCGTAGAAGATCGCGCCTCTGTGATATTTTTTTTTTATATATAAACTATTCTTCCCCACATGCTCTTGTAAACAGCCTTAACACTTTGAACAGAAGCATGCAGCAGATATTTCTCTGCTTGATAAAATAAATAAATAAAAAGTTTCCGTCGGTGATTTCTAAAGCTCTTAATCCTTTATCTACCACATTATAATTTACTGCAGTTTTTTTTCATGTAATACTTTTTTTTTTTGAATCACTACATTGAAAATTAAGGGATATACATAAACAAAATACTCAATTTTGGGAAATTTAATTCGTTAGAGCTAATTAATTAAAGATATTCAACTGTAAAATTAATTATATACACTGTTCACTTAAAATAAATAGTCAAATCGTTTTCTAAAGTCTTCACACACATTAACATATAAAAAAAATAAGACACTTACCTTTTGACATTAACTATTTTTTCGGAACAAAAAGGACAATCTTCGCAATCCGCTGAAAACGCAAGTTCTGCTATAAAACTATTCACCTTCCTCGCTAAAATGCTCATCATAGAACTGTTACACTTCCTGGTAAACTAACCCAAGCTTTGACAAAGCAAGCAGTGAAAATTTTTGTGTCGAGGAGGCATAAAGATGAAAGCAGTTTCTTAAAAATGACTTTTAACAACAATCAAGGATAAAGTTAACGTGCTTTTCACTGGAGCGATCAAAAACAATAAGTTGACTAATAAAATCTCAGTTAAAAAAATCAACATTATACCAGACATCCGATTCGAACCGTCTTCTTACACAGTCTAATATTAAAAACGAATTTATTATCTTAAAATGGTGATGCAACATACAGTTGCATAGCCAACCAGCCGCTCTCTATTTAAGAGCTAAAACACTTGAATATTTCCTTTCTTTCTCCCCCCAAAAAAACTAACACGAGCCGAGTTTAAATAGTCGCTCGATTTGCATTGCAGTTGACTGCCAACCACAAATCACGAAACTTGCAAAAAGATCGGGTTCAAATCGATTTATTTACTTTTATTGAGATCATGGAACCGGATTGGAAAAACAACACAAGGAGACCATAAAAATTCGGATCCAAAAAATATTTCGTATGGCTTTTTTTAAATATCTAACAAGAACTCGTGCTACTATATATCTTGGAAGATATATAGGAAGATTTCAAAGAATATTCCTGTTAAGTACCGTCAGAGTACTAGTAAAAATGGTTATTCTATGTAATTTTAAAGGAAGGGGTACTTATATACCGTCGGTAGATAAAGGGTTAAGCATTTAGACATCAAAAAGTTATTCATTTATCGAACCAGTAAGAGATTTTCTGAAACCATCAGCATTGTGGATTTTCGAAGATGCGATCGTCTGCGCTTGGTGAGAACTCATCAAATTCCTTATCGAAGGAAGACTTTCCTTGCTAAAAAGACAAGCGTGTCAAAAAGAACACTGTGTCATAGAAACTACCTTAGACTAACAGATTATAAAAAATAACTGATCATTTTCTTACTAAGGAATTAAAGCGTCACAGGAACCTGAACGCAAAAGCACTGTTGTGGCAGCATGCTTATAACGGCCACAGACGAATTCTATTTACCGACGAATGAATTTTTAATGTTGAAGAATCTTTTAACCACCAGAATGATTATATATGTGCAAGGAATGCTAAAGAAACTAAAAAAAAAAAAGTTAAAAACGAGTCGTACAGTAGTCGCATATGATGTGTAACATCTGACATGTTATCGTGGTATAAATACGCAATATTAACTTTTTTCCTGAAAAAAAAAATGAAAAAAAGAAATATCGCGCGCGCTCGGGTATGATTGGAAATAATTTCCTATCGAATAATTATATCTTTAATGAAAATTGTATTTAATTAACAAAAGGAGTAATGTGTAATATTTTATCAAAAATAATTATTCTTGTTCAATTTGGGGAAGAGCGGAGACAATAGACTTATGATAACTAAAATATGACACATATACTTGTGATTTCAAAGTATTTAAAAACCGTTGAAAAACAGCGTCAATAACAGTACCACAGTTAGCAGCCGAAACATTCTAATTTGTGTTCATTTCGAGCTTGAGTTCATCATTCATAAAAGCTATGAGCGGCTCAGCTTTTGGCAAACTGAAGTTAAAATCACCACTCAAAATCACAAGAAGCGAGTGATAATTTTTTTAAAAGAGCAGAACCAACTTCGTTATATGGTAAAAGTACAAAATGCAGGTAATTTTTTTTTTTAACCGTTTGATTCGAAGAAATGTATACGACCACCAAAATCACTGTTTGTCCATTTTCAAATAAGCATTCTGCCGCACTTATGTCCCCCAATATCGTGACTAACGGATTTAGAGTCAAGCGCTCGAGTGCTTGATGGCTACTAGAGTTGGACCCCCATGCGAGGGTAGCGAAAACACAACACGCACTCTCATTGGTGAAATCAAGTAGCGCGCGCTTACGTCACATCCTGTTACACACATCCGTCCCTTTTTACGAAATCACTCCCACAAATATCCAGCAACCGAGAGGAAAAATGTTACACATAAAAAATTCTTGCATAGAGGTCATCATTTAGATTCTGTAATGATTTGGTGGAGAGTTAGCTGTGAAGGCAATGCAGAGATTCATTTTTGAGAGGTGAAAACCACGATAAAAGCTCTCAAGATAATATTTTAGAACCAATAGTGAAGCTCCCGAGAGTAAACCTGTTCAACGGAAATGATTGGACATTTCAACGTGACTCTGCTTCTGCTCATAAGGCGAGGACGACCCAACCTTAGAGAATGTACCGGACTTAATTCAACACAAAGATTGACCTTCCAGCCGTCGGGAATTAGTTAAAACAAAATACTGGACAAAAAAAAAAAACGATTTTTATAAATTAAAATTGGTTTTTTTTTCTTCTACTTTTAATATTAGCTAAAAAAAAAAGTTTAATAAACTTTAAAATAAATTTGAAATGCATAAAGATTCCAATAACGTTTCTTCACGTCACAGGGATATGGATCTATAAAAGATCCTCCATCCCCTATCTGAAATTGTATTTTTGTGCTAACAAGTGGGAGTCCTGAATGGGAAAACAAAGTTCATCGAATTTATAGAGAGGAAGATCTTGTTGAATGTGTTAGGATCAGGCAGGTGGATGACGTCAAAGTCTGAGAGGTGTTCTTGATGGCTTCAGCGGGAGAGATCTAAGATTCCAATAATGGGCCAATTCATAATTTATATGCGCAAAATGGATACAGCTTTTGCATGATTATGCAAATGATTTAATTGTAATTGTAAGATCGCAAGAATACTTCCATGCAGGGACGTCTTGAGACTCTTTGAGGCTTTGGGCCCCAAAAAAATTTTAAGATTTTTTGAGGTCCTGGGACTCTATATCAAAGTAAACCCTATTTGATATCTTTAAAAGTAGACAGAATGTAGCAGACATTGTCAAATACCTCTTCAAACGGTAATTTGAAACAAATGTGCATAACTCACAAACTAGGCACAAACCGGCTCGACCGATGGTCGCATTTCGACTAAATGAGTTGAATGATTATTTATGGTACTAGGCCTAGACATGTGGACAACGGTCATCACATAATAATACAGTCTTACCACTTTTACCAGTTGACATGCAGTTTTAAATTCCCTGTTTTTTGGAGAATATGTACGGGAATAATATTTGACCATTAAAATTATCCGGATCATGATCTTATTAAGACAGAGTCGAGAACTAAAAGAGCCCCCCACCGAGGGCCAGATTGGCTCATGCCTTAAAATATCCCTGGATGGAGGTAGTACGTGCCTCGACAAATGATTGCCCAAAGAGACTTAAAAGCCTGTGTCATGTCAAAAGGTGATTAATTTGAAATCAAGTGGGAAACTGATGCCGGTGGAGAAATTGGGTTCGAGTTGCGAATGAAAAGTGCGTCTGAACTACAGCTCAAAAAAAGCCTCGTATATTTCTCAGTAGTAGATTTCAGATAGACCTATGTATGGATGATATCAATGAATTCCAAATGTATTCACAAGAGAGATCCCGAAATATAAATTTCAAATAATATCTTCTGAATTCTACTTAAATTCACATCACCTACACCTGCAAAAAAGCGATCACTTTTACTAGATTTTACTAGATATTTGTATAATTTAACTTTTTTAAAATATATATATAGATAGATATATGTTCTATATAGGGGTTCGACTGACCCCGATATAGATGTGTGTGTGTGTGCTTTGCTTCTAAAATTTTAATATTTATGAGTGTAGATGTGAGTGATGAGTTATGTTAATCACAGAAAAAGTTTCAGTAGAAAATCGGCTTAGACAAAATCTTGCTAATGATAATTTAAATTAAATTCTAAGAGGAGAGAGACAAAATTTCATAATCACTCCTTGATAATAAGATGATAGTAATGTAATTTATATTAAAATTGGTTCCTTAATTTATTATTCAGAAGGTAACATAGAATTCGTACAAAAACGTGATAATATGAATACTTAATTTAATGCTTGCATGAATCCTCTGACATTAAGTTTGGGCTGCGGTAGCCCAGAGATCAAGGTGGCTTGCCTTGTCACGAATTCGAGCCCAGTACCACTAAAGACCCGCCGTGTAGGGCAGCGATGCACGTTAAATCTGTCGAGAGCTGAAACGTCCTCCCGTTGGTGTGGTAGTTAGGAGGGGGAGGTGCCAGCTTAGGTGTCGTCCACGTCACTTGACCATGGTTCAAAATTACGTGGTCCGTCGCCAAAAGCCCTTGTGTAGCTGAACAGAGTGCGACGTTAATATTCACTCACTCACTCACTGACATTTAGTTTGCGACCTCGGAAGCGGAAATGTTATGGTCTTGAACTCACGGGTTGGAAATCCAGAGCCACTAAAGACCCTTGATGCACATTAAATCTGTCGAAACTCAAAGCCCTCTCGTTGTCGTGGTGTAGAAGTTGGAGAGTGAGGTTTAAGCTCACGTGTCATTCTTGTCATTTGACTGTGGTTCAAAATTAGGAGGTTCGTTGCCAATAATTAGGGAATGATGCTAAAAAAATCAATGTTATGTGAATCCTTAAAAATCTACACTTAAATTAGAGTTGCGCTCTTTTGTCGCATTATATATATTACCGTAATTTATTTCCTGAAACTGTATGTTTTGAGAAAGTATGCTCATATATACATAAGCTCCTAAATTAAAATTACAAACTTAATTTAATTTTTTGAGAAAGAATAATTAAACATTTATGCATTGTTTCTTGGAAAAGAATTTTCTTGAAAACATCGTCTTAGTTAATTGAATAGTTGACTGAATTTTTTCCGTCAAATGACTTAATTCAGTTTAAATCGTTCATGTATTATATGAAATTTTCTGGCAACGGGTGAAGTAATTTTGAACTACACTTAGGACAGAGTTGATGCCTTACTATTCTTCAACACCTTACTAAGCTAGGGTCATGATGTGCATTAAAATTTAGAATTCAACGACCAAAATTCCCCCTATCCGTTCGATGAACGTCTTAGTGGAAACCTTCGATTCGATTTCTGAATTTTCGTTCAGAAGTTTATACTGTTTCTCATAAATTGTAAAATTCCTCCTTCGTTGTTTAAAAACTGATCCA
>BMAV01017143.1:409388-429338 GCA_019973955.1 Trichonephila inaurata madagascariensis | reverse complement strand
TTTAATTTGTTATTGCATTACTCTTCATAAACACCAACAGATTTTAAATAGTTTTCCTGCTACATTCCAAACTTACATTTCCAATAGTACCTGTTTATTTTAACCTTACATGGACTTCAAAAATCGCTATTAACTTCCTCTTCGTTGTTTAAAAAACACCAGTAAACCAACTCCACAATGCTATCATTTGTATTCCTTCTCCACTTCTGCGCTTATTAGTCAATAACCACAACCCGCAAAAAGTTTTTTCCGGTGATATTTTCCGTCGCCATTGGCGACAAACTTACGCGCCACAAGTGGAGGGAAAAGCTGTAAGAAATTGTGTAAACCCAGAGTATGCTAAAAACCTTGCCACATGCGTTTCTCCTGTTGCGAGTATAGTATGGTAGCCGGGCAGCATGTGTTTACATCTAGGACAGCTAACTGTGTGATTCACAACATGTTAAAGATGTCGTATTATTATTTATGTTTATTCTTATGTGTTGCCAATGCTTTTAACCTAGAACCTAGGATACCTGTTTTTAAGTTAGGGGACAAAGATTCCTATTTTGGATATTCTGTGGCCGAACATCAGATTTTAGATGACACGAACTCCGTCCGGGAACATGTGTAAGTCAGAATTTCATGTTTTCCTTCTTGTGTTTACAGTCTTCGAAATGTTACAATTAAAATCTTATGCAAAATTTGCTTAAGTTGGTTGAATGATATTTTCAGTTTTTTTTAAACTTTATTATTTTTTTTTCAATTAAAGAAAAATAACTTAATATGGACGTAGTTTTGTGTTAAAAAGAGAGGATCGAATTTTTCATAAAGAATCTTGGAATAAAATTCGATAAAAATTAAACTTTAAGTAATGAGTTATATTATGTTTTGTATGAAGAATGTTGTCATTTGTGACAACCATATGGTTTCAAAAATAACATGGTTTTTTGAATAGTTAGTATTAAAAATTGAGTTAATTTCAATATTTAAGACTTGTTTTGTTTTTATAGGTTGAAAGTATACATCAAAATATTGATAAATTTAATTAAAAAATTGATGTGAATTGCTTTAAAAAAAAATCGCACATTCCAAAAATTTACTTAAACTTTTTTAAAAACCCATTTTGTTGTACTTTATATTTTCATTAAATATTAAGTTCATATCCTTCCATTTTTAGAAAGTTTTTTAAAAATTAAATTAAAAATTAATTTAAAAAATTTATCAAATAAAAAAAAATTTCATCATAAATAAAAATTTGTTCCTTTTTTCCCCCAAAAATATAACAGAATGTATTATGAATTCTTTTGTAATTAAAAAAAGCAGAAAAAAAAAGGATTTCTGTGAATTATGCAAAAAATTGAATTAAAATTTTAATTGAGAGTAATTTTTATTTTTTAATTTCTTTTTGTATTTAAATAACGTATTTTCTTTTATTTTAATGTAAATTTGTTCTATAAGCTATATTTTTTCTTAATTTAACCCATTCATGAAATTTTTTACGGAAATGAAATTGCATAAAAAAGTGAAATGAAGTCATTCAATTGTAAAATGATTTGTATAAAATGAACTGTCATGACAGTGATTTATATTTCCTTTATAATATTTTGAAATAAATGTTCTCGAAAAAATATGATTTTAAAATAAACATAGCTTTAAATGTGAAAAGAATAAATCTTAATAATATTTGAAGTTGTATGCTCGGCTAATTCAAGATTTAACAATAAGAAGTAGTGTATTTTTTTTATCACATCTGCTATGCATAAAGGATTACTTCCATTTAATATACTTTTAATATTAAATTCTTTGTGGAACAAGCGTTATTTGTTATCCGATTAAAGCAAACGATTTCGTAAAAAATAATAATCCTGTTTGCCGAAAAAAAAACAAAAAAAACTTATTAGAGTAAATTCGTTATTTGCATTTCAGTGTTGAATGGTTTTAATGAGGAAATATTCTATTTAGTTTTCTAATTCAGTTAAATTAGAATATTTAATATTTTAAAATATTTCCTTAATAGCATAACTTCATTAATTTTTCTAATCGGCTTTTCATTCATTTTTTTTTTGTTTTGTTTAATTTAAATAAATTATTCGTTGTAATGTATATATTTCTCGATAGAGAGAGCTTATTTAAACAATTCGAATCCTGAGAATTTGCTTAAAATTTAAATTTAAAAAAAAAAAAGTTTATTCTAGAATGGCAACACTTGGTTTCACTTTTAAAAAAACTTAAAAAAAAAATTATTTGTTTACGCAAAAGTTTAGTGGCAACGATAACGATCGCAATGTCAGCACGATTTAAACTTCGTGTCATTTAAAAAGTATAAAAAGCTGTTATAACAATCAAAACTTTCAACAATGAAACCGCAAATGGGAGACAGAATATACATAGTAAAAGACACATTTGACAATTCAATGTCATTTCCTTGCTTTGCGGCGAATTCCATTATTGAAATTGGAACAAAAGAAAGTGCTTTTAAATAAAGTTTAATTGGTATCATTTTAGATTTCGTGCAATTTTAGGAAAATTACCGTACACGAAATTCTATGAACATTATATGTTTTGGTTTCCACAAATTGCTCATATGCCTTAATTGTTTTTTTTTTTAAATATTTTTTTTTATTCCGTTTATCACAATATATTTGTATATTACATTGAGAAAACTGCACTTATTAAATATCACAAAGCAATTCTGTAAAATTAGGAATTTAAGTGATAATTTATGATTGTTAGTTCTTAATTTGAGGTTTTTAATAAACTTTTTGAATCGTTCTACTTCTGGAAATTCTTCAAAATGTTAATAATATTGGATAATTTTAAATGATTCCCATGAATACTTTACTTCTCATTTTGATAATTTCAGAGAACTGTATATGAGAAAATTGTCACAATATCTGAATCCATAATGACCAAAAATATTATACCTCTAAATGACGTAATGTTCACGTACACATTGGTGCTGAAAAGATGAAACATTTTTTAAAAAATGTAATAATGTTTAATTAATCAAATCTGTTTTGCATATCTGGGATAGAAGAAAATTCTAGAATTATAATTATTTCTAGTTCTTCAGTTTTAAAATTTATTTTTGAAGATAACGTTGTCGTGACAGAACGTATGAACAATGTTAAATAATCAAGTTCTATTAACTCAAAAAATTGCTTCTTTTATAAACCTTGTAACATCCGATAAAATTTTAAATGAAGTTCCACATTTACATTGGAAAAATCTCATTATTCTGTAAGATCATGAATTTACATTGAGCATAAAATCAATTAAGAATGGTTGAAATCTGCATTCTCTTATGCATAATTTGTTTGAACAAAATGAGTGAATCCTCCTGAACGAATCTCTTCGCAAGAAAGAAATGTTTTATTATTCATTCAAACCATAACTTACTTTTTGTGGTTACTTGTTGTCCTGGCCATTTTAAGAAGGGAAATCCCGTTTGCGTGCACAAATATTCAACTAAAAGTTTCTTAACACTTCACCTCAAATTGACCTTTAAATCAAGAATCTTTTCAATCAAGCAATACCACCTGACCCTATTATTCAAGAGAACCACTTTATCATTCTTAAAATTTTCACTTCAGAATTAAAATGCAATATTCGTTAAGAATATCTTTAAGAGCCATTTCGAATTCGTTCATTAAGTAGAGACCCGCCACCACTTGAAAACTACTCCATCGCTCTACATCTGCATGGCTGTGTGAACAGTATTTTTACATATTCTTTTTTTGTTATTCATTTTCTTTCCCGCCATCTTATTTTTCACTTGTTCCAGTGGCAACAGCCGGAGACCGGACCGTAAGTGATCCGATATGATCGTGTTACGAAGAAATCGTCTGCGTGCTTCAGAAATAAAACGCGAAAGAGCTGGCGATCACAAACAAGACAGCTGTGCCTGAAAAGCTCGCTTCAATGGTTAAAATAGATTCTTGAAATGACTTTGTATCGGTCCGTGTGAGGAGCGAAAATGTGACGGACTTTTTGTAATGATTCTGGAGTGGTTTTCAACAGCTCTGATGACAGCCATGTATTTTGCTAACTCAGGAGTTAGTGAGAGATCTTGTGTGTAGTAATCTCAGTGATGGGTTTCTCGAAGATATATTTTTTTCTCTTTTTCTTCCCGTCCACATATCTGTCATTTGACGTTGATAAAAATTTATGGGAAAAAAAATCAAGATTCTTATCTGTATAGCTAGGTCTAAATATCTGAAAAATTATTCCTTCGCTGTAGAAAATCTATGGTTATAATGATAGAACAAAATGTCCAATATTTATATACTACTTTAAATACTCATTGAAGAATAGTGAAAAAAAAATGTTTTGCATATTTTGTTTAAAGAAGAAATTAAAAACGTTTATGAAATAAAACCAGTGGGGTAATGTACACCCCCGCACTGCGGAGGGGCCCAGGACTCTAGGGGGCCCAAAACTTGAGCGATGCCAATTGCGTAAGGTCCAGCTTGGCGCCCAAAACCTGACTTTGCCGGGGGGCCCGAATATTCTCCGTTACGCCACTGAATAAAACAATAGTGAAAAATTCATATGCTTTTTCAAGTATAATAGAAATGTATGAATGAAATAATTTTTAATTTGAAAGTTCTCATAACAGAAACTTACTACTGCTATTACTTTTCTGTTAAAATTTTATTTATATTTTCATTCTTCCATTTCTATTTAACTTCTTACCATGTTATTTTTCTCTCTTGCATTCAAATATATGTTTCTGTTAAATCATTCTTTACTGTGAGGCCAAATTGTAGTTCGTTTAAAGTTATTTATAATGTGATCCTTGATTAAAAAAAATTATTTAAAATTTCTGGATACACTGTCTTGCACCGGTTCTACCCTTTCTAAAAAATATCATGTTATAACAGCTGAATTTAATTTTTTTAAAAAATGCAACCCTCGCGATGAACGAAGACTTCAGCTTGTTTTTCTTTAGAAACATATATAACATGTGTTCTGAAACTTATTCTTGTTCGTTTATAACTATTAAGTGTTTCTTTTTCGAAATACATATAAAGCATATAAAAAATATTTTTAACATCTTCTTCAAAGCTAATAGCATAGTCTATAACATTTCGAATTTTGCAATTTTATTGTGTTGATAAATATTCCATACTAAATATGACAAAATAATTTTAACTACAGAAAACGAAGATTTTATGCATCGTATTCACCTCTAACTTAAAAATTAAAAGTACATTAATTTAAGTTGGATTATACAAAGACACAACACAAATCATTAACAAAAATAATGGGCAAAGAACTTTCCTCTTTTTCATAGCGGCCACATTCTTTTCTCACCTGACCTCTACTGAAGTTTAGTGGTCACCAGAGGGCGCTTCTGCTGCTTGTGCAGTCAGTTATAGTTATTATGACAAGAGCGATTACAAATTACAACATTTTGAATTCGAAAAGGGAACCCTAAATAAAAGAAATAAGAATTGCATAAGAATTTCAAATTGTTAAAGAAATTGTTTATATTTCAGTTTGGTAACTATTGAGAATTCCATAATTTAAACAATCAAGCATTCGAAATAATTCTCATTAAAAAAAAACACCTTTTATCTGTATATTATTTTTAAACAAAAATTTGTCAATGTATGATATTCGTTACAAACACTCCAGTGATCGATACGTAATAATCAACATTTTTCAAATAACTGAATGTGATGGCTTTTTCTTTGGGTTTTTGAATGTATAACTATTGTTTTTCACGGGTTTCGTTCGAAAACTGGAATGATCTTACATCCATCTTATCTCATGTTCATTGATGCACTATGGAACTGGATTACTTTACTTTAAAAGAAAAGCAGCGTCATTCGAGTTGTTCGTGCAAAAAACTTGCGCTCGACTGCCACCAATTTAAAGACTATTTCAACATCTATAAATAAGGCAACCGTATAAGTTTAGAAATCCCATGCAGACTTATCGACCGATTTTCAATGATATGAAAAGGTGTGACGAAAAGAAATAAGAAAACCTTAAATTATTTAGCTTACATTTCGATGTGACGCAGCAATCTTTGAATTTAGTCTATCCTTTTCAATTTCGACTCATACGATAATAACTGTTTTCTCTCATCTAGCCCTTTTAAATAATAAATGTACATAATTTAATTTTAACATATGACCAATTCTACTCATTTTTTTAGATATTCATATTTAATAATACTAAGATCAACTTTTTGTTTGAATTCATGTGTGTATGCTCAGAATTATATCATAATATGCAAAGGATAAATTTGTCTTGGCTGCAAGTCCTCTCTTTGGCGTGGTGTGAAACGTAGAAGAGAAGGGTGCCAGCTCACACGTCGTCCCTGCCACTTGACTGAGACTCAAAATTACGAGGTCCAAAGTCAATAGTCTTCTCGTTATTTTAGAGCAGGGATGGCGAACCGATGGCACGCGACACAATATTTTGGACACGCCACTGATAAAAACGGTTTGCATTTTTGTTCAAAATAACAAAATTCACTCTAAAGTATTACTAACAAACGCGAGCGATCGGTCGCGAGTAGCACACTTGTTTATTATTGTCTTACAATCGTAACATAAATTATTTGTCATCTAATCTTCAACAACAGATGTCACACTAATGTTACTGTAATTTGAATTACACATAAAACTAAAACATTTATAACAATACATTGTAAAATGGTTTTTTCTCGTAGTAAAGAGTTTTGAGTTGTGTTAGTAATTGGGTTTTTTTTATTTTCCCAATAAACACAAGTCAAAATTATTTGTGACGGCACGTATATACCTCATTAAATATTTCTTCAGAAAAAATGGCACGTTGGTCTATAAAAGTTCGCAGCTCCTGTTTTATAGTGTTAAAGGAAGTTAGGAAGGAGAATGCTAGCTGAGGTATCGTTCTCATCACGTGATCGAGATTTAAAATCATGAAGTCCATCTAGTGCTGCTTCAATGTACGACGTTGATAAACAACTAATCGCCACTGATCACAGTGGCGTGCACAGACTACTTTCATGGGAGGGGTTTTCATTTTTATAAAATGTGGACAAAAAAAGTACCAAGACATAATCTTTGTCTTAAAAATTAAAAATATGTTCGTGTATAAGAGGGGCATGAGCCCCATACTCTGCCCTTGTGAGCGCCCAGTGGCGTATCGTAGAATATTAGGGTCCCCTGCTAAGTCAGGCCTTAGGCTCCAAACTGTACTTGACGTCAGTCAGGCTTTGGGCCCCACTGCGATGCGGGGGTTGCTGGAGTGTACATTACGCCACTGACTGATTGTATATTCCCCCCAAAAAACCCCTATGGTTAAATTATATAAAAATTTATTTCAGTGTTAAGTTATTGGTTTCACACACAAGCATAATCATTAGTACTTTACCATTTTCGGCTGTTAAATTTCTTTATGATAAACCACATCCTAAAAAACCCACCCACTAATGTGTATGATTCATGCATTTAAATTTTTAGCGTCTAAGTTGTGTGTGTGTGGACAATTTTCGTAGTCGAAAACGTAATTTATAATCTTAATCCACTACGGGGGCATGATGAAAAAATGGATAACAGTTTTATCGAAATGTGTAGTATATCAAAAATTTACATGTACATAAATAGTAAGGAATGTCTTTGTGTATGTGTTGAACTAACAATTCGATGTCGTGTATAAATTCTCCCTGTATTTATATCCAGAAAATTACAATAAAAAAAAAATCTGAATATTGAAAAAATTTACTTTGGAGATGGTCCCTTATTTCTAGTTAAAAAATGACTGTTGTTTCGTTTGAAGACAAGTTTGAAAAGCGATATAAGTTAAACTTTTTTTTGTTAATTTACTAGCTTCTTGTTTTATTAGAACGTTCATATTACATTTGCGCTCTCATAGGCTGTAATTTCATAAAAATTAATTTTGTTGCACGTCCTTGAGTCTAAAGAACGCGCATATTAAAATGCATGAGAGAGATACATACATATTCCAAATTATTTTTCTACTTCAGCTTGTGTCAAAGATTGATAATCCAAGCGTGTAACGTTACCAAGCTATTTACGTACAATTATTATGCCTTAAAAATATTTATATAATTTTTAGCTGTGAAAGAAATCATTACTTATATTTCCAACATTCTCTGCAAGTCAAAATGGATCTTGCACGAAGTTTTTATTGTTTTACATCATTCTTTTGTAATGCACAATCAAACAGTTGCAAGTAATACGTTGAAAGGGCATTAAATTTTTTGACAGAAATTTCTTAAAAAAATTTCTGGTTTAAGGGCTTGAAATTATGTGTGCTCATTTTGTTAACTAGTGCATTTAATGCATTTTTTCTTGCTATTTTACTTTATTTGTTCCCTTTTAAATGTTCGAAGCTACCTGCTCATATAATATACAAGGTATGAAGCAAAAAAAAAAAAAACGGGACTGGTCCAATAAATCATTGTACTTACAGAATCGGTAGTCCCTTTCAGCATTCACACACTTCTGCATTGTCTTGGTGCAACAGCCATACATCATCCACAGGTTCTGGCCTTTTTTCCTAATTTTTTCACGAAGTGTTTTTAGTATTTCAATGTAGTAATGTTGATTAACTGTGTGACCACTAATGTGAATGAGAACCCACTCATTTTACCAATTTTGGCTATGCTTTAGTTTGTAATCACTGACCTTGGGTGCCCAGCAGGTTCATCATTTCTTCCGCACCCCCTGAAAACTTATACCATTCAAACACAAGCGCACTAGACAAAGTTTCATCTCAATGAGCCTCCGTTAATATTTGAAACGTTTTCGTGGTTGATTTCTCTTCACAAGAAGAATGATGCTGATTCGACATTTCCCCGGCAGAATGCAGTTGGACATGTTCATTGAATGACGCAGTACTCCCAACTGACGTCATCGAAACAGTTGTTGCCTACTCCACACTTTTTTCAAGCTACACACTTAACGCTGTTTTTTTTTTTTTTTTTTTTTTTGTATCACGCCTTGTATTTTGATTCTAAATAATTAATAAATATGAACTTTATTCAGAAAGAAAAACTACATTATCCGTTTTTTATTTATTGCGAATGAAAAAAAGAAAAGAAAAATTTGATTGATTTCTTAAATTCCTGGAGGGTAGAGCTAGTTTTTAACTACTCTCCATGGGTTACTTCTTCAATGGATGTGTAAATTTTTTTGAAAGTTTTTTTTTCAAAGTAGCTTATGCAAACAGTAGCAATTACCCGCTCGCTTGGACGCTGCAAAAAATCAAAACTAAAATACAGTTCCATGCGCTTGCTTGAATTGAGATTTCAGTCTTATGGGGAAAGAGAATGTTCCCAGACACAAGGACGTTATCAGGATGCGAAAGAGAAAGTGAGAGAGAGAAATTTTTCAGAATTTCATTTGTAACTGCTGTTAGAAATACACTTTGGCTTCTGATCTCAGATAAGAATGAATTAAAACGTTTTTTATTTTTCTTATTATTTTTCCTTCTATTCGGAAAGGAAGTCTAGTAATAGCCAAAAAGTTATATGAAATATGTATGTTTAAGTACACAATTTTTCATTAATTTTTAAATAAATCCATTCTTATTCAATTCCTACTATTAACTCACACTCTCTATATATTTATTTGTTTATTTATTTATTTATCTTGGTGGAATTTTCAATCGTTAGTAAAATACATTTTAAAGCATTCAATTGAGCTTAAACTTAATATACATGATTATTTTGGATGACAATACAATAATTTAATTATAATTAATAAAAATTATTTTATTAAAACTAACTATTTAAAGAATTACAAATACACACACAGCCACGTTGGCGACTTAGCGACCCTTTTGGTGACTTGTGTCAAAACTTGAAAAGTTTTTTTCTCGCGTTTTAAAGCATTCAGTTGAACTGAAATTTTATAGACACGATTGTTTTGGATGACAATGCGATACTGTAATGATAATTAATAAAAATTAATGACCACTTATATATAATGTTGTGATTCTGTCCTATGTGTATATGCATATTTATATTAATTGTAACTATTTAATAAAAAGTAGCTAAAATAATACTTTACTTTGTTGATCTAAGTAGGAATTGACTTAAAAAGTTTTTTTTTATATATATTACTTGTTTCTGTTAAAATTTCATTACTCTGATGTATTAAAATATGAATAAATCCTATGTAATTCTAAATTATATATTTGAAAACTCCTATTTCAGGCTCTGTAGAGAAGTATTAAGCAAAAGTATAGGCATATATTTTTTTATTATAGAAGCATTTTCCATAAAAGGAGAATATTTTGAAAATGTTATTTTTTTCTCCATTTTTTGCCCGAAAGTGGGAATTTTTTTTTTATTATTGGTAATGATATTCTTGAAACAATTTTAATGTATTTTCTAATTCAAGTGACAATAAACATAAAAGAAGGAAAAAAAAAGTTACCTTAGTCGGATACCTTTAATACATGAATTTAAGAAGCCTTTTATATCGTTGTTATGATTACTACTATTATGGCATATATCATTTTTAAGAGATCGAACCTTTCGAGAAATCACTATAGTTTAAAATCAAAATTAAAAAAAGTATTCCGTATGGTACACATACTACGATCTCAAAATGTACTATCTCTACTTCAAACTTTTCAAATGGACATATGAAAAAAGAATTCCTTCTGTGTCGTGTTATTTATATTTTCCATCCAAACATTCCAAGTCTAAAATCCCAAACAAAATTGAAAAATTGTCCTGCAATTTACTTTACCATTCCATTTTCATGCAATCATTTTAAAATTCGGACATCCTGTTTACGGCACATGCAAAATACCGCCTACTGATTTGCCTTCTGAATAATGGAAAAATTTCTTTTTCCATCGCCGCTGTGTTCTTTTGCTTTTTTTTTTTATATTTTTATCTCCGTCGTAATAATCGGTGTAAAAAGGGTCAACTATCATTGTAAGCGGCGGTATTATCGTGTCAGTGTCAAGTAAGAAAATTTCGGCTCTCAGTTTTTTAAAAAAAAATGCATATTCTTGGAATTTTGCCTCCTTTCCTGTGCTTATTCTCCATCTTAGATCAATTTTGATGCCATAAAAAGGAGTGAAAGAAGAAAGTATATTATCTCGAGAATTACAGTGGTGACAGCAAAATATGCTTTTTAAGTACCTGGAGAGGATGACAATTCGTTTTAAGTGTTGTCCGTTTTAACTTTTGTGGATATATTTGAATTTTTTTTTTTATGTCTGTGATAGTGAATTTAAAATATATAATGGGGTTTCATTGTTTTAAGTTTTCAAGCCGGCTGTGTGTTGTTTAAATCTAGATTCTACATTTTTCAGCTTTTGTTTTTATTTATATACACATCCTAAGAAATATTTAATATATATTTTTCAGGTATTGGGTTATAGTTAATGCCGGCATTGCTATTGGCAACGAATTTCGATAGTTATTAATATTATAATTCTGAACAATGATAATTTGATTTGATTTTTTTTATCAACGTCGTATTTTGAAATTAAGTTTAGGCTATCGGTGACGGACCTCGTAATTTTAAGTCTCAGTCAGGTAACGAGAACGATACCTGAGTTGGCAACCCCTTGTTATGCTTCCACACCATGCCAGTGGGAGGACTGAGCCTTGATAGATTTAACGTGTATAAGCCTATCTACTCGTCGAGTCTTCAATGGCACTAGGATTAAAACCCGCGACTCGACAACGCCAGCCTCGCAGTGGCGTAACGGAGAACATTTGGCTCCCCCTGCAAAGTCAGGCGAGGATCCCCAAGTTGGATTTTACAAAGAGTAGGTACTAGCCCTGACCCCCTCTTTGCGATGCGGGGGTGTACGTTACGCCATTACAGCCACGAGTTCGCGACCAAGACCACTCGGCTGCCGCTGCCACAAGTACGGAATCTTATTACTGCTGAAGAAATGTTTTATTCGAAGATACTAAACAATATTGGATTTAAGTTATGTATTGTATAAGATGTAAGATATATGTGTCAAGAACACACAAAAAAGCAAAGTATGCAGGTTTAGATATGCATATGAAACTAATTATAAAACGAAACAAAAAAATGTGGATAAAAAGACAATTTTTCAGAATTGTTCAAGATTAGAACAAACAATTTTTTGAATGTTAAATTGTAATTGAATTCATTTGCACACATTTTTTTTATAAAGATAACCAAAAGTTATTAAAAAAGTGCATAGTATACTATTTTTACTTGCGCATTAATTTATCTTACAAATCAGTGGCTTCTGTCCTTTTTTTTCTGCTTGTCCATTCGAGATATTTTAAACGATTTTAACTTTTTTTTTTTGTATATACTATAGTCCTTAAAGTGATTTACTATTCTTTAAACTGAACAATTATTTTATACAACTGAATTTATGCATTTTGTCCCTTTCACTGATTTTTTCCCCCCCAAGTAACTTTGAATAGTGGAATACGTATCCTCAAAGGAACTTGTATTATTGACTTGTAGTACACGTTCCATCGAAAGATGACTAAAATTATTAGAATTGATTGAATAAGATTATTAGAAATTGGTTGTATACTTCATGTTTTTTAGCTTCTATATTTTCCTAAGATGAATATTGTTCTTTTTTTAGTTTGTAGAATTTTTAATGCTTGTTATAAAACTGTCAAAGTAATTTTTTTTTGTAACTTCTCCATTGTTAAAAAGAGAGGGAAAGAAAAAAATCAGTTATACCACTCGTGTAGAAACTACTTTTTCCTTCAACCTCACCTTTTTCTGTTAATACACCAAAAAAAATAAATAATCCTACTCTCTTTCTTCTTTTCTTTTTTACTTCTCTCGACTTCTGTTTACTCAAGTGTCCGATTTGAAACGCTTTGACACTTCGCTATCAAAACAGTATCAGATTCTGTCTTGCCACCCCTGACTGAAAACATGAATCAAGACGTAGTATCTGCAACAAGATTTTAATTTAGGTACATTAGGGGCAATCTGGCTGCAGAAAATTCCTTGGAGAAAATAGATTTCTCCCCCTATAAGTTTGTTTAAGTTTACTTGAGATATTTATGATTGTTGGAGGTAGGAGTAAAGGCCTGTTGGGTTGTAGAAGTATTTTTTTTTTTTTTTTGAATTTTTCTTTTTTTAAAATGGATTTTAACGTAAAAACAATTATATTACAATTATTATTTGTACCTGTATTTTTTTGTTACTATTTTTTTTTTTTTTTTTTTTTTTGTTACCTGTTACTTATACATGCGAGTACATCAGTAAATATGTGTGCAAGTCTTTAAAACTGATTCACCGTTTAACAATTATTGATATTTTAAATTCGTAAGAATTTGTTAGTATTTCATTTCTAAACTAAATCCAAAAAAATTCTTTTATCTAGGTATAATACTTTTGGGGGAAATACTTTTTATTGTTTTGTTTTTAAATTTTAATCGAGAATATTGAACATAATGTACCGTAAAATCTGGCGTATAACGCACACCTATACTTTCAGGTTTCAATTTTTAATTTTTAGGTATATTCGTTGTATTACGTGAACCCCCTTTTTTTTACAAAGAAACCTGAAATGTACATTCACCACGCTTCTATGTTTTGAAGTCGTTTATTTGAGGTATTATTTCAAACCTTAGAAAAAAATAGTATATTTTTAAAACTGTTGTGTTGTTGCTAATGCCACCTGTCTGACGTAGTCAGATCGAGGCCTACGAAATTTATCATGGCAAGGGGCTAGATGTACGCCTGTCGTTGGCCGTAGCCTTGAGCACCATCCAGGTGAAAGTACGATTTAGCTCGGTTCCACCCCAATTTTGAGGGAGAACACCCTGGGGAGGGTCAGGGGTCTCCCACCTCTCATCCCCTGCCACCAATCTCACGAGAGGACTTGCGACTTGACGGCTGTTTAGAGTACCCGCATGCCGCGAAGGCACTATACACATTAATAAACATCCACGTCTTCACCGGGTTTCGAACCCAGGTCCTACGGCACATCAGTCAGCGTCGCTAACCACTGTACCGGATGGGCGACACTTAGAACTACAACCCTTTAAGTTCATAGGAATGTCGTTTCTTTTAAATAAGCAGTGTTCGATCTAAATAGAGAGAGAGAGAGGTCTATTTTTTTTCTATATTCATCTTTTCTTATACCCGGCGTATAACGCACATCTGCGAATTTCGAAATTATTTTTTGTGTTAAAAGTATACGCCTTATACTCCGGATTTTATGGTGTATTAAATTGACCGCTACCTCCCGCTTCGCTGGGTATTTTATGATGTTTGTATGACTATATATACTATTTTTTTTGTTGTTGTTATTTATGTCTTATTATATATATGTTATGTCTTATTTGCTATTATGTCTTACCATTAAGCCTTCAAATATATTGAAAAGTAATCTTACTACCCTCGCCTCTTGGTTTAAAAAAAGACAGGACTTAAATTTTTAAAATTGAAGTCTGTTATTTTTACGCCCCCTCAATCCTTTTTAGGAGTCGCTTTCTGCAATACCCGTTCTTAGTGGATAAAGAAATACTCTTTCCAAATTTCAAGTATGTAGGTCTAATAGTTCAAAAACCGAAATTTTTGCGAAAAAAGCCCTTTTTTTTTTAACCCCTTACTACAACCCATGGGATTAGATTTCCGCAAAACCCGTTTTTATAGCGGATTTCTACTCAACAAAAGAAACCTGCTTACTAAATTTCATGTCTGTGGGTCCTATTATTTATCGAGATCTGGTGATGAGTGTGTAAGTCGTTTTTCTATTTATATATAGAGAGAGAAAGATGAAGTTAAGAACCTGCAGTTATTATTTATTTTTTGTTTTATTTTCACACCCGCTTTATTTTAAATATCTACTCACATATCAATGGTACACTCGCCAGTGGATACAGATCTAAAAATAAATTGTTCTCTAATTCAGTGATAGGACACAGATATAATATAACTTAACCCTTTATGCTTTGAATTTTAAATGTTCGCTTAGAAAGTTGTTAATTGCCTGGTGGAAAGCATATACATGGGAGGAACCTCATTTAGAAGGTCTTTTTTTTTATAAATCATGCTATCTGCATCATGCATTACTCCATCAAAAATGGATTGGATACAGTGAGGTCAAGGTTTCATTAGAAGACTAAGATTAAGTACATTTTTTAACATTTTCCTTCGTCTGTAATGGTTACAGTGTTGTAAACATGCATTTGAAAAGTCGACATCCAAATAGAGCGAAACAAGAAAACTGAAATAGGAGAAGAAATGCTTTCACACGCATGCTGTTTGACATAATAAATGCTCGTTGGTAGTTTTCGGAAATACTTAACCCGGTGATGTTTTAACCTCCAGTATTGAATTTTGAAGTGACTAATAGGTTAATTATTTGTCGTTTACTAAAAAACTTACTTTAAAATGAAAAAAATTATGGCTGACTAAAAAAGAATTACTCTGAATCTAAGGTTTGTGTTAAAAGTTTCTAAAAATTAGTTGAACATTGTGAAAAACTCCAAAAAGATAGCTTAAACTGGATCAGGAAGGTGGTAGGGTTTATCCGGATGCAGCAAATGATGTAATGAATAAATCTTGCTGCTTATATGTATTATTTCTTATTTTATGACAATTTATCTCTTATTATCAAATATGTTCGTTCATTCAGGTTCCCCCCCCCCCTGTTATTGACCTTCTTTTACTTTAAAAAAAGTATAGAGTTTCTGTACTTTTTATATGAATTTCACATATTTATTCATTTAAATTGGAGAATTCTTGTATACTTTTTTTAAAGTAAATTATTATTTTTTCAAATTTAGTGTTATAGATGTACATTAAATATATATTATTGATGAATTAAACAGATAGGATGGTGAAACTTATGGTGTATCGGTTATGTATGTGACAATTTTAGGTTTAGACAATATTTTAATGCTAAAAACACTTCTAAAACCGAAATTCTCTTTGTTTTTTTTCTACATTTTGATCACGTGATTACTTTTGTGTATTGTCGATCTATTTAGAAGCAATGCTGTGGAAACGATCCAATGAAATATTGCGTGTGTGTTATACGTATAGTATTTTATATAAATCTGAAAAATAAACGTAGTCATGTTCGCTATGAAGTTTTGTTTACATTTCTAAGAACTGGACTGGTTTGTGGCTATAAGTTTGAACATAGCAATTCTTTCAAATACCTAACACATTGAAGACGAAAAGTATATGGGCTGAATTTTGGCATCTTCGCAAAAATGACATGAATTTCTATCGCTCGTTGCCAACAGTTGAAAAGTATAAAAGATTTCACATCTCCCGTCTGTGCAGTTAAGAAAAAGTTACAATGTAGTCCAGCATGTTTTGTTTTATGTGTAACATTGGTAGTTTTTAATTTGATGATTTTGAAAAGCATCCGATTTAAATGCATTCGTTTTTTGTGTATCATTTTATATTTCACCATCATCCCAAGTAAATCACAATGAAATCCATTATTTATCTCAAAGTAAGCCAAAATCGAAGGAAACCCCGCCAGTAAATTATGAGTCCAGAATATTGTAAATGATGAATCCGAAATTACTCATTTGGTTTCCCAAAAGATATCCTAATTGCCAGACCTCTCTAAGCCTTGTCGCTTTTGAACAGAATTTATCGTGGCGAGGAGGAAGTTGGATGAGACGACGGTTTGCAGAGTCGCCCACGTTTTTCTTAGCCGTGCACGTGCACACAGCGTCTCCTCTGCCACCTCTGTCAACTGCTTTCTCTCCCCTCGATATTGGAGATTACGTAAACCCGGAAAAAAACATCACCGCCTAAATTATTTATTTTCTTTTCAGACTGCTGTCGGTTGCAGGTGCATTTCTTTAGCTATCGGAACTGTACGGTTACCCAAGATGAGATGGGATCGCATAGTGTTTTTCCTTTGTTTTTTGTTGTTGAGATGTGTGTAATTAGTGATTTATATTCGACTGATGTGTTAACTCTTTGATTAGGTAGTGAAAATTTTCTTTTTCAACGCTATTCGGTATTTTTCAGCTACCTATTTGAGAGACGGAAAGATGCATAGTATAAATGATAAAATAATCATGAAGGCTGTACTAAGTTAGCTTTAATTTATTAAAACCAAATTTAATGATACATATACTGAGCTACTATGTAACCTCTGTGAGTTGCCATTCATGTATATGTGAAGGGGGAGGAGACAGTAGAGTACACAAGAGGGAGGGATTGGAGGTTTAACCTCCCCCTTAATATTTTAAAAAATTTAATTACTACCATAGAGGTTTTATTACTACCATAGAGAGAGTAATAAATACTTTAATACTACCATAGAGGTATGTTTTATTTTAAAATGTAACCCCTACCCCACAAGAAGTTTGTATAAGCCAATGGAATGAAATAACAGATAGAACTTTACGTAAATAGACCCACATTTTGCTTTCTTTTAGACAATATACGAACTCAAAACGAATTGAAATCGTCTACAGTATTGTGTTAAAAATAAATGCTTTATTCTTTCTTAAAACAAGGAGGGGGGATCGGTTTTGGGGGAGTAGTTTTTAATTTTGATGAGAAAAATAGGTTTAAAATACACTCTCAATATACGGATTATTCCATCTGATATACGTTTGAACTATTTTCAAATTGAATTGTGTTGTCTGTACTTGATGAATCTGTCAAAAATATTGGGGTAGAGAGATTTGAGAGAGAGGAGGGAATATTTTAAGGCTGTTCATCTTTCATATTTTTTTAACTAATGTTTTCACAGTTCCTGTAGGATGTGTGTACAATACACAAAATTATTTCTCTCTTTAAATATAATTAGGACAGGTTAAAAGGGATAATTACATACTATATAACTTTGAAGGTTTTATTGTGTTTTAAAATGTACGTAATTTTGAAACTATGCCTTTCTTGTGAACCATTCGACACTTATTTTTTTTCCTTCTAAAGGTTACAGCAGGAAGTCTATGGAGATTAATTAATTTCGCCCTTTTCGATTCATTATTTTTAATTTTATCCAATATAAACTAAGAATCTACTTAGGGTGGCCATTTCCTTCATGTGCGAGACAAATTTCCTTCAATAATATTTTTCCTCGTAGATCTAGTCTTTGTTTTAAGATAAAATTAAAGACAGAATCACTTAAAAATGTTCAAGTAATATTATTTATATATAAAAAAATGGAAAATATATTCTGGTTTAAAGTCAAATACTTGTACAGGAATGCAAAATGTTTGTCGATTATTTGCAAAATAATCTTTCTATATGGTTAATAGCATTGAAAAAAAATATGAATTTTTCTACATTTAAAATAAAACTTAAATATAATCAAGCAATTATTGCTCGAATAAAATTCCATTCTCTTATTATAAATATTTTTCTTTTATTATTTCGATACAAAATGATTTATTTTTCTTTTGGTCTTTATTTTTATAAAAAATATATTCTTTTCTTTTGAATTTGTATTTTAAATCTCTTTTAAACGAAAACATTTTAGTCGAAAGTTTCAAGATATTGCAAATACAGAATATATATTGTGAATAATATGCTAAAATATATTAATATAATGATATGCGGTTCCTTATTTGCTAGCAAAATTTACTTATTTTATTAATGAAGGAAGTTATAAGTAAGTTTCTGTGTAGTATTTTCTTCCACTTTTATTTTTTTCTGAAAATATTATTAAAATAATAAACTGTCCACATAAATGTACTATAAATTATTCCACTATTTGTAAAATATACAAGAGATTTATGTTGACAATTCTGCAAATAGTCAAAAAAGACAAAGAAATGTTAATTGAAGGGAAATGTGTAAAGAAGCGTTCCTTTTTTTCACTCTGAAGGCAAATGAATGCTTTTAAAAAAGAATAAACAAACGCACACAGACAAATATAATTTCGAATGATTAATATACGTTCTCTAAAATATAACACACGGAAAAGATCATTTAATTATTTCCAAAAAATAAGAGAAGAGAAAAAAAAAATTTTAACTTTCTACGTCTACCAATCAAAATGAATTGACATTTACCAGATCGGTCCGAAATAATTACTTTGTCATATCGTCATGATAGTTGTACCGCTTATGTTGATGTATGTTATGTTACTTCGGATTTCACGGTTGAAACTGTATGCAGCAGATGACGTTGAGGCCTTTTTTTTCTGTTTCCCTACTTTTTTTTCCCTTGATGCCTTTCTCGTACTTTGGACGAGGGGGATGCATTTCTTCTGGAGAGCATTTGAATTACTGTTACGGCCCTCTTATCTCAGCGGGAAAGGTCGTCGGGGGTCTACTAGAATTTGTTTGCTTCAAATAAGGCAAGAGCTCGATCCCGATTCCCGCTGAGACCACACAGGGACTGCACTTATTTCTGAACCCCTTCTTCCCTTCTGTCTAAAAAAGGAGGAAAGGATAAATACAGCTGCTTCGTTTGTTTCATCTGCTTTTTTTACTTTTCATTTACAGTTGATTGTAAAGAATTTCGGAATTTTGTAATAATAAATAAAGTGATCACAAGATTCTAAATTTGCCACTGAAACTTTTATATAATACCATCTGTGTGTAACTCTAAAAGCTACCATTTCTCTGGAAAAAAGATTTAGTGGTATAAGTTTATTTTCTTTTTATTTTCTCTTGACAAACTAATTTTTATTCAAAATTAAATTTTTATGACATGATTGAATGTCAGAATATATAATAAAATAAAAAAAAAAAAAAAATCAAGAATCTAAATTTCTACTGAAAATTTTTTATAACAAATACCATCTGCAGAACTGAAGAACTTTTTATTTTTCTTGGAATAAGAATTAATGGCAGACGATTATTTCCTTTTTGCTAATTTCTTCTTTCGCACGACAAATTAATATTTATTCGAAATAAAATTTTTGTGGAATAATTATATATGTTAGCATATAATTATTTGAAAATTGTAGTTTTCTCTTTTATTAATTCTGATAGTAGATTTTTTAAAAAAATTCCTAAAAAAGTATTTTATTTAAACGTTAATAATATATAGTATATATTTTTTTAATTTAAAATATTCCTGTAATGGA
>BMAV01017143.1:396049-408988 GCA_019973955.1 Trichonephila inaurata madagascariensis | reverse complement strand
TTTTTACTGTTATTTCTTCATTTCTGTTAAGGATTCCTACTACGTGAGTTTATTTCTTTATATTATTTATTTTATTGACTTTTTATATTTCTTTCCAAAGCAAGTTGCTAGTTGTTGGAATCTGGAGTCGATTTAAACGATATACAAATTATAAATATTGTTCTAGAAACAAAATTTTTACTACTGTTTTTAAAGTAATTTACACTACTCCATAGCTACTGATAAAGTAAATTAATAAGTACATTTTATTTAAATGTTTTTATAGAAATTAATGAGGCTTGCTAATTAGATTTATAATATCTTTTACATAACCTAAATGACGTTTTGCCTTTATTGGTATTCGCTTTTTTCTTGATATCTCTTTAATAAAACCTTGCATTCTGCTTGAAAAGTTCAACGAAAGTCAGTTCATTTCCTTATATCTGAAATACGTCATTATGCTTTTCACAACCAATATGTATTTATCATAAAATTTACTGTTTCATAACTTATAAAATAAGAAGCATTAGCCGATAATCGCCTTAAAGCTGATTAACAATGCTTACACTATTTGGATGCCATTTTTTTTTTTATAACGCCAGCTGCCGCCATTTCGTGTTCTTCAGAAGTGTCCGCTTCTGAGCCAGGAAAGGGCGATAGAGCCAGCTGTACTTGATAAAAGGATTTTGAAGTGGTCAAGCTCTTGGATGTGCCGGGTGAAACCTAAACATTCCTATCAGTTCTCGACGTTTTTCAGTTTCGATTACTTTTCCAGGCGGGATTTAGATTTGTTTACTTGCTTCTGGGAAGAGAGGGAGTTTATTATCAAAGGACTCTTTCTGTTACCTTTCAAATACAAGTGGTGCGTAACCTTTGTCTGACATATGCAAACAAATGTTGTTTACGACAATAAAAATCTGTTCTTCAGGTCATATCATATTGTATAACATTGTATTTCTTTATATTGATGAAAAATTCTTTCATTTAATTGATGTCATATAAATGTGTGGATTTTAAACGATTCGATTTGTTTTACTTTGCATATATTGCCCTAATCCCCCTTCCGCTTAAGTAAACCATGCAAGTAATGTGTTCTTATTCGCTTTCAATTTCTTAAACTGTTCTGGAAGAACAATTTTTGTTAGAATATTACAGATTCGCATGCAGATATTTGGTGCTTACGCTGTGTACCGTCGACCAATTTCGTCAAACGAAAAGACATCGCCATTTCAAAAAATGTCGCTAAATGTTGTTATTACTGTGTTCACAACGTACGGAGAATGGTTTCTACTCTTAGCTAATATTACTAAATATCACAGTATTTGGTGATGTCTTTTGATTTGACGCAATTGGTTGACGGTATAATACATAAGCTCTAGTTTTTATCTATGAATCGAAAATAATTTATAATATACCCTACGAAACCTATTACCGAGACAGGGCCGTTTTTAACCTCCCTGGCGCACTAGGCACTTCAAATTGTTACGCCCTCTCCTCTATTTCCTTAGCGTCTCCTCCTTCAGTTCTTAACTTGCCAATTTTGGTTCGAGGGGGGGGGAGGGGTCTTCACTCTCTTACTGTTTTTCCTTTCTTTGTTTTTGCTTTTGGACAATCTCCAATTATCCACCAACTATGAATCCCCGTGTCCCGGGTTGGCAACCGGCAGCATAAGGAAAGGATTGTGACATGGTTTGGACACTCTTGTTAATTTCTTACTTTACGGCATCACGAACCACCCACCCTTTTGTGAATTGATACAGTAAATTAATGAATATCAGCGCTTAACGTTTTACTGTCCAATTACTTTTAATACCCTAATCCTTTGTTGACTCACTATCATTGTACTTGTACAATAAAGGTGATGAGCTTTGATCATTGCAAAATTATTAATGACATTATTGTAATGAATTTACATGGTAATATAATTTTGAGAGCGCATAGCAACATCATAGATGTTTTCCATAGTTTTGCTCGCGCACACACACACACAAACACAACGCATACATGATTCGATAGACAGTGTGGTTCGTTCATTGCAATTTTAATTTTTTCTCTCTTTTCGACCTCCAATTTTTTGCGCCCCAAAACTTTTGCGCCCTAGGCACGTGCCTAAGCAGATAAGTGGCCCTTATTTGAGAAAGAAAGCATTTGTAGTATTCTCAAGCAAAATAGTGTTTTATGGACCTCAAAAAAAAGTTTATAATTGAATAAAAAGTTGTAGTCCTTCTGTTTTATAAGAGAAATTTATTATATAAAATCTGTTAAAGTTTGCTCTTATTTTTTCATTAACTTCTGTCTTCCATTTCTCATTATAAACTTATTTCGTTACATATTTTCTCTGTTGCCACTTGTAACATTAAACTTTCATAGATTTATGTTGTTTTTCCTCTCGGTGCATTTTCCCTTTCATTATCTTATTCTAATTCAGAAGCATGCACATATAAAATTAAAATAATCTCGTTTGTGTCTTAATGCATTCAATAACACTCTTGCATTCTATTCAGAATTTTAATAAGATTACATTCGAAAAAAAAAAAAATAAATAAGAGCTTACTTTATGTATATCCAAATCTGTTAATCAGTTTTTGTCAAAAGCTTTGATTAATTAACTTTTTTCAATAAATACTCCTACCTTAAAAATGAATAACTTCATGTACTTTGTTTCCAATGTTATTGATGTTTTTTAACGGAATATAATATTCATTTATTTCAAATTTAGAACATTCAGTGTAATTCACCAGTTTGTTACTGTGTTTTAGAGTATTAACGCCTTTGGGGGGGGGGGGTGAAATTTTGATCCTTTGGATCAGTTATCTAACTTTTGTTCATTGAAAGATTAGTTTTTAAAATACTCAAAAATAAAAATTATGTATTTATATAAAAGAAAATTTAATATTTTTCTTTGTTTTATAACGTTTTAAAGCAATTAAATACTTCAAATAGGTCTCTAAGGGAAATATATTTATTTTTAATTATGCTTACTGTCAGTTAAGCATCTAATTTAAGCATCATCTAATTTTTCCACCTAATTTAAACATTTAAATAACAAATCCATAGCACTAAGGTACAATATTGCTTTAACTGAGTTATGGAATGTGAAATCTGCGATATAGCGTTAGCTTAGCTATATAAAGTGAGTGTCAGCTTGAAAAATGCCAACACTGACACTTTCACGCAACTAAATACTTTCAAAACAAAAGCATCTCTGTCTTAGAAGTTATTATTATTGATGGCTCGCAGAATTAACAAATAGGCGCCATTGTTGTCAGAAAATATACCCCAGAATCATTGAAAGTCAGATACGTGGAATTGTGTTTGGGTTTTGCTTAGATCCCTCTATATTCAAGTACCACTGTCTGTTGTTATCTGCATCTAGCTCCTTTTGATCCCTCTGAGGTTGAAGACTACTTTTCCACACGTAAGGGTTCAGCACCCCTCTTCCTGATGGTGGGAAACTTTTTCGTTGAAAGATTAAAATGGAGCCCTTGGAGTGTTTTTGTTTTCTTTCAAGCGATGACTGAAAAATTCCGTTTTTATTTTAGGACGAGACTTGTTTTCTTTGGAAAGGTATCTCTCCTGTTTTGCATTTAGTTCATTTTGGCAGAGTTTTGTAAGTTAAGATTTCAAGAGAAACAGTTAGTCATTTATTTCATTATTAGAAAATAAATAATCTTTCTTTTTGTTTTATTTCCAGAAGCTGAATGCGTTCTAAAATTATTCTTTGTTGACGTACTTGGCTTTGATGTTGATGGCGAATTGATTGCATGCAAACTTTTGACTTCTAAAACAAATAATTCTTTGTCAAATGATTCCCTTTTCAAGAATAATATTGCGAATTAAGTTTACGTATTGTCTAATTTTAAAAGTAAATATTCGGTTGACAAGTAGCAAGTAACTACTGAAGAGTTTATTGTAATTTTAAATTGATATATATTGTCTTGTGCTATTTGTGTTTACATGGGAAATATCTTTTTAAATTTATTTTTCTGCTTAGTTCTTTAGAAATCCAAGATTTTTTTTTTTCACTTTGTGTAAAAATTTTATGTAGTAAATTCTGTTGTAGTTTTTTACAAATGTGACAAATGTTACAGACACTCAAATTCACATTTAAGAATTTGTAGACAATAGGATATGATTTATTAATTTCTAGACTTGCCATTTATACATAAATTATTTTTAAATGACATATATTATTTTTGAAATGGTTTTTTTTAATTCTGCCATAAGATAGTAATAATTAGTAACAATTACAATATGTTATTTTGAGTTAAAAATATTTTTGCATATAAAATTTCTCTTAAGTTAATAATTTTTATTCAAATGCAAACCTTAAAAAATTACATTACTAACAGTTTTGTTATAAAATATCAATTACACGTGATATTGTGGCTTTGAATAATGGACTAAATTCATACGACATCCATTGTCTTAAGATAAATACAATCGTGTTTTCATCCAATCAGTTCAAGCGCTTTGCTGTTGCCAACTTTAGCTTCTTGCAGAAACTTTCTTTTAAAAAGTATACTATAACTATAATAACGCACTATAATAACGCACTATAAAAGTCAACTATAATAACGCACATAAGCTAGAAAAATACATTTGATTTAAAAATATTCGTATAATATCAGAATTTTTTTTAAAAATTTTAAAAACTTTCTTAATATTTTTTTAATACTTGAACGTCTTTATCCAATTATAAAATTTGAAATTTTATCTAAATTTTACAGGTAGAACAGCAAATACTAGTTTAATGTCAGTTTTGAATTCAGTGAAGAACACTTGATTGTCTTTATCATGCGTCCGTTATGAATTTAGCCCATTTAAATCATTCTCAATGTGTGTCATCACTATTCTCAACTACTTTATAAAACTTCTATGGCACTGAAATAACTTCGTAGTACCTAATGGAAACATTCTTTTGGATACCTGATAAACGTGCACTGATTTTATTTCGCTTTATTTGCAGGATGTTCAACAAAATGATTAATAATCATTCATTGTTTTCCTCTATCTCGCATTGAAAATACATGTAGAATGATGCGTGACGTTGAGTAAATTGAAGCAATAATTGTTTTAACTGTGTTCTCGTTATTACCTTTTAATGATCTGACAGCGTTAAAGTAGGTGTTTTGTATTCCACGTATTAAGGGTGAATATCACGAACACTTTCTTTTTTTAGAAGATTATTTTATTGTTTTTGTGTGTATGTGTTCAAAGAGAGAAAGTAAAACATATGATTCTTTTGGAAAGCTACAATGTATTGCACATTAGTTTTCTTTCTTTACTTTACTTTAAAAGAAACTGGTTCTTTGGGTTTATTGCTATTTTTAAGAATTCGTTACCCGTCTAGATGAGTTTAAATTATATTCGTGACGTAAATTTATTTTTTATCTTTTGTCTCGTATGTATTTTTAATTTTCGTACACAGGAAACACGTCTTACTATATTTCAGTTTTGCTGAATTATTTGTGAAACAATTTGTATCTTTATTGGACGCTCTCTCTAGGGATGGCGATTCTTTTCGAAAAAATCGATTTTTAAATCGATTCGAATCGTAACCTGATGAATCGATTTACAAAAAAAAATCGAGGTCTAAAAGTTTGATTTCTAAAAAATCGATTTTTTTTTCAAGTCTGTATTTACGATGTCCATTTTATGAAGAACAAGAAAAAAAGATACCATAATAAACGATCTCTTATCAGTAAAATCAGGGAATTTTTTAGTTAAGAGAATTCGACAATTACAATTATATTTAGTACCATATCAGAGTATCGGGTATAAAAAAGAAGACATTTATTTTCTAAATGTATTTGTTACATTAAAAAGTGAAAAAAATAAATAATATAACTTACAGTTCCCAATGCTTAATATCTAAGTTTTTTAAAAACAACAGTCTGTCAAGTCAACTGGGATCCAAGCGGTTCCAACTGGGATCCAAGCGGTTCCCGCTCATCACTTGTGATGTTGCCGGCAATCGAAAAAAAGTGCTCACACGGGACAGATGATGCCCAAAATTACTTATTATTACGTAACAAACACTACATAAAAATGAATATTTATTTCGCTAATCACAGTATATTACGACAGTCAGTCAATCAAGGCATCAACAAGTGACGCAATATCAACAAATACAATAAATCAAAGATAACAAAAGTAACTTTTTTTTTATTTATTAAAGAGGTGATAGAAACTAAGCGCACAGGATCTCGCGAGTTTTTGAGTTATCAACCCTTTAACCGCCAACACCATAATATTACGAGTTTTTAAAGATATTAACATTCAACTAATTGTAAATAATTTTATGGCTTTTACCAAAACAGAAAAAAATCGAATGTCGATTTTCTAGGATGAGATATCGATTCACTGAATCGATTCAGTGCTACATATCGATTAAAAAAATCGATTTTTTTTTGGTTCGAGAAATCGATTCTTCGACTAATCGATTTCAGATCGCTATCCCTAGCTCTCTCGCTCCCTTCTCCACCTTTTTTTAAAAGAGACATTCAGAGATTCTTTTTGAACAAATATTGTCTGGAAAAACAACTCATTAGATAAAAAAAAATAATATTTTTATTGAATATAACCATTTTTTTTTTAAAGAAAAGAAAAGAAAAGAAAGTGTTTGAGGCTCCTTGCTGTTTAGGATTAAAAAATGCATTTGTGATTATTTTTTTAAAATCATCAACAATATTTCTGTTTAAAAATTCAACAGAAGTTCTGGGCATGCTATAACGTTTTGCATTTGCAAACTTATGTAATACTAGGGTGGGAACTGACAATATTGTTCTTCTTGAAACTGTCGTATAACATTGTAATGTTCATTTATTGAACCATGATTCATGTAATTGTTACACAAATGTTAATAAATAATTTTAAGGTATCATTATTATACATTTCTATCAAATTCAGACTGTCAAATCTTGAATGATTCAACCTTCCACTTAATTAATAAAGCTTTGTCAAACTTTTCACTTGATGATAGTTTATAGCGTGATTAATTTTAATACACCGACTTATCTGTATTGTATCCGTATTTAGTTTTATGATGCTTAGTTGTACTATTTTTTATCGTTGGAAGTGCACAATGTTACATTAGTTGCACATAAATGGGATAAAGAATAGGCTTTATTCTTAAGCTTTTCGCTTTCTTTGTTGTTGCTACTAAAGAATAAGATTCAGTTTTATTTTTGTCGTTGAATTCAGCTTTTGTTCTCAGAAGACTTACATTATTAAACACTCGTCCCAATTTGCTATAAAGAACAAGAAAATATTAAAGTAAAAACTACGTTATTTATACTCCTGTATATTCAAAGAATTAACACTAATTACTCTATTCCTTAATTTTTTTTTGTTTATAATCTTATTTACCGTCTTAATAATGCAAGAAGAAGAATTTGATTTTGTTAAATATTATTTTAACCAAATTATTATGTATGTGTTTTATTTGTATTTATTAAATTTCAAAAACTTTCCAAAAATCTGAAAGGTACATATATGTGTTTATATATATATACTTAAAATATTAAAGGAAGATTTATTAAGTTTAGATTTCGATCCAGTTTCAAACTTAAACTTGACTTGTATTAAATGCTGAATGAATCGTAGTGTATCTTTCACCCATTTGTTTTTGGAACATCAATGACATTTTTGCTTGGAAAACATTGTATAAATAAAGAATTTCAAAATAGGCCATGGGCGGATTCAGAAAACTGTAGGGTGAGTAAAGATAACCAAAGTTGAAATTGTGCTAATTATATACATTAGTTCATTAACAATTAACTTTTTCCACCAATAAGATAAAAGCACTAACAAAAGTGAGCTGCCTATTTAAAGAGAATTGACTCTAAAAGTTAAATGGCACACATTAGTTAAGTTTTTGTGACCCATTATTTTTTTTCACATAATTATATTCAAGGAAATTATTATATTTTTTAATTATCATTAAATGTTTCTCTTTCTCAGCAGTTAGATCGTAATTTACTTTAATCTAACTTAATTGTGAGTTCTTAAAGTGACTGTGTTTTAAATTAAATTTCATATACTCAATCACAATGTAATCATTTTCTTATATATTGGATAAATATGGTTTCTCGCAATTTCGCAGATTTTTTTGTTGTGTAATGCATAGATTTAGTGGTGTACACATACTATACTTTTATGGAAAGGGGCTTATGTTTGAAAAAACACGTAGGCGAGAGTTACGCTAAAAATTAAAAGCGTAGAGAGCGTTATGCTAAAAATTGAATCTTTTGATATATGGGGCAGAAGGGGTTGAATTCCCTAACCTCACCCTTGTATTAAGCCACAGCATAGATATATAATTAAAGAAAAGAGTGTGAAAAATATCTGAATGAATTTATTTCTCAACCTAGATAAATATGAGTTTCTTTATTTTTTACGGGAAAATAAGGTAAATGCTAAATACAAACTGTAAATTGAATTTATTTTTTCCCTAATGTATTTGTGCAATACTCCATTTTTGTTACAGAAGATAAATAAATAAAATAAAAACTGTAATAAAAATCAACCCTTTTTTTATACCTGTTTTCAAACTTTATTTACCTTTATGAAGTCATGCTTACTCTACCGTGATTCCACCAGCAGAAAAGATTCGAATTTCGAACAACAAAGCAATCGTTTTCGAGGAATTGTTGGCAGTTACCCCCGTACTATTTAGAACGCTTTTGCGACTTTTCCCCCATTATATTCTTCACCCCTCGTAACTTTATAACAGTGTTTCTCTTGTGTCAAGTGATTCTAAGCGATTGTGTAAAAAGAAGAGTAAAAAGAACTAAAAAAGAAAAGAAATAAAAATGGCGGATTCTCGACAGAACTTTATCCTTTCATCAGTCTTATGAAGCTGTCGGGCGGAAAATTTACGAGAAATGCTCAAAACTGAACATGACGACCGAGTATTTTATTACAATCCCCCGCCTCCTTCAGTTCCCGTGTAGTTATTTTCTTGAGAAAACCGCTATTGTGTCATCGCACATTCGAAACACGTCTTGTTTATTTGATTTGTCTTGTTCTTTTAAATCATGTCACATGAAAAATGGAGAAATGACTTTTTTTTTCCAACTCGATTTATTTTAATAATTCATGCTTGTAGTTATAAATGAAGTTATTTTATATCTGTCACATGAAATATTATAAAGTGACAGAATTGTTATTACTGAAAAGAAAAAGAAATGTAATACAGAGGGAGGGGGAAAAAAATAAAGATTTCGGTTTCAAAAATGGAATGCCAACATATTTAATCATCGATTTATAATATCTCAATGACAGTTATAAATTTTAACTACTTCCACTAATGTGGAACTGGATATGAGTAGTTTCTGATTACACAGGTTACAATGCAAATAAGTAACGTAATCATTTTTTAATGCAAATTTTGTTTCAAATTATATGTTGCCCATACAAATGAGGGAATTAATGTTCCTGTAATCATTATGCCGAAGGTATTAGTTTTCAATTAATATTTTAAAAGGGTAAATCTAAAGGATTGTTTTTCTTGAAACGGTCTAGTAGACTTGATTTCGAAGCAGAACATTTCATTTGTCTTTTTTTCTACATATAAAATTCTGACGCGAATTTACTGTAAAATATTTATATATTTTTTTTCTTAATTAATGTTTGCATATATAAGAATAAAAAAGTTGCATAACCTTTTGATTTTCTTTGGAATCTTAAGACATTCTGATAGAGTTGCATAATATTAAATTCCTTGCATACGAGTGGAAAGACATATTTCTGTTTTATTTCCTTAATTTTTTAGCCTTAATGAACATCGTTAACAGTTTTAATGAACATTTGTGTATTTATATAATTTTGTGTACAAAGCATTTACAATAAAAATACAAATGCATTTATATCTTTTTTTTTTAGCAATGATTAGTTAGGATTTTTTATTTTCAGTTTCTAAAAGGGTTTTAATAATTGATAATTTGAAAAAGAATGAAATTAAAATTTTAAACCTGTAATACATATATGGGGTAAATTCATGACGGTCACAAGATAATTGAAATCACGTGTTCTCCATGAAATTCAAAACTCTGTCAGACTTGTTCTTGTTGTTCTACTTGTAAAATTTAGGTAAAATTTTAAATTTTATAATTATGTAAAGATGTTCAAGTATTAAAATTTTTCAAAAATGTTCTTCAAAATTTTAATTTTTTTTTTTTTCATGTATTTTTAAATCTAGTAAGTACATTTTGTTTACCTATGCGGGTTATTATATAGCTGAAAAATATGTACTTTTTGAAGGAAAGTTTCTACAAAAAACAAAAGTTGGCAACAACAAAGTGCATGAACTGATTAGTTTGAAAATATGATCGCATTTATCATATGACTGTGACGTCACATGAATTTAGCTCCTTTTCTCTTTCGTCATTTTCAATTAATTTTCTTCAGTTTTCAAATCTTTAAAATAAGCTATGTTTAGAACAAATTAACATACTTGATCTTTTACCTTGTGAGAATTTATTTTGTTAGTTCATTCATTTATTCGTTTATAAACTTACGTTGAAGAAATTCTCTGTGTCAAATGTGAAGATGAATACACGTCTTATTCATACTAGAAATGGCATTGATAGACGTAATGCCGACAATCGATCAACGGTTTTTATTAGAAAGAAGAAGCATTTAGGCTTCGGGATCCTTAAAAGATTTTATTTATCAATTAGCAGTTACAAAGTTAATCAAGTTCATAACCTTTAAACATATATAAAAAGAGAAAGAGACCTTGAAGTCATGAGTTTTAATGAAATCTCTTATAAAATCTACCCCACTCACGTCCTTGCTCTAAAAACTATCTCAATTCAAAAAAGCGGTTGCTAATGCTTTCTCGCACCGTGATTTTTCTTTTCCAAAGAAGCATAATTTTTCAACAGCATCTGTAACCAGATACTAAAGTTAACAAAGAAGAATTTTTCTGTGTGAAGACCTCTTTTCGGTAAACGACGTTGGGCTTGTTTTGTAGGTCAGACGTCTGTTTATGATGCGCAGGGCTTCACATTCTATCTTTAGAAGGGCCGAAGGAAGTTCTGCTAATTTCCTAGCTTTTGGGGTTTTCTTTAAAGAATGTTTTTCGCTGAATTCTCCCCATCAAGCGAAACACACTAAAAATTTACTTGAGTGTGTCGGTAGCTCTTACTTAGTGACCTTTTGAAGATTTTCATTCTTATTAAGAAAAGAGTAAATGGAATAAATTTACGTTTTTCGTTTACTGCTGAAGGATGAGACTGGAAAATTTTTTCCATTGCTGTAGTAATTTGAGCATAAGTTTTCATATTTTGTCCCTTTATTCGACAGAAAGTGTAATACTATATAGATGTATTATTGAACTTCAAAAATATTTTCGATTGTTTTCTTTCAGTAAGAGCTTCATGCATTTTCTGTTTTCAGAATTAAAAAAAAAATTTCTTATTTTTCTGAAACAAGTATCCAAAAATTCTTAAAAAATCCTGATTGATTTTTTCATTGCATTTGACAAAAGTTGCTGTAAAGTGAAAACTTATTTTTAAAAACTCTCTGTGTGTGATTTATGTTGAGATTACATAAATTTCTTTTCTTCTATTACTAGAAGTTGTAGAAACAATATTTTTCTTTTAATCCTTCTATGTATTTTAATAGATATGTGCTTGTGTAAAGTCTCAAGCACAAAACGAAATGTTGATAACCATGGGATTGTGTTAATTGTTAGATATTAAATAGATAGCTAAATACAGCTTCCCTTATAAAATTAAAAATAAATTTAGGTAATATCATCATTAGATGACACAATAATTAAATAAGATACTATCTCAAGAGAAATATTTTATATGTCCAGTAGTATTTCTGTTGGTCCAGTTTTTACTCTATTTATTGACAATGAATACATATGACGGACTCTAATATCACTAACAATGGGAAGATGATATAGTTACACGGCTTAAGTTAAGCTCTTTTTATTAACATTATTAAATAGTTTAAAACAAAATTTTTTACAAATGACCTTTTTTTTCAGAAAAAATATGATTCGATTCTTCCTCTTACAATATTAAAACATGCTAAAGGAAAAAAAAATCAAAGTTCGCTAAATAGTGTAGTAAACAAGAATATAGTTTCTTGATCTGTGTGGAAAAAAATATGTAAAAACTTAAATAACAACATAATATAAGAAATCAAATAAGCTCGTACGAAATAATTAAATACAGAAATTTCCTGTACTGAAAGAAACAAATTTTAAGGAACTTTGAAGCTTGTATTTTTATTTATGATTCGTCCATTGTATATATTCAAACAATTCGTTACAGCACAAGTTAATAGCATAAAACCCTTTTGTAACTGGTTACTTAATCACCCATGGGAATCCAATTACATATACCACATATTTTGTTTTCATGGAATTTAAAACCGAAATTTTCATTCATTGCAAAAATATTTTAAGTTCAGAATATTAAGTTACAAATATCGAAGCATCATTAATGGCTCCTTTTTATTTTAATTATATTATCTATCCGTCATGGTACTGATACACTGGACGGAAACAGGTTACAACTTTACGAATGTATTTTATAATATTCTTTCAAACAAACAAGAAAATATTTCTCTTATTAATCAGTTTTCTTTAATAATAAGATTATCGATCAATTCCCATAAATAAAAAAGTGTAATTCATCATTATGCAAAACAAGTTACTTGGAAATTTGACATTCCCAGTATTAGTCTCTGTACTAATAAACACTTGAAATATGAAACAAATATCTAAGAATCATTATTGCACCTTTTTATTTTAATAACTTTATATATATATGTATCTGTTACTGATATACTTGACGAAATTAGAATACAATTGGATTTTCATTAGCATGCATCAGAACTGAAGAAACAGAACAAAGACAATCATGTAAATATTAATCATTCTTCGGGGAGCCTGTATTTTTGTAAATGATTGCATTATAGATCGATTTCTCAAAA